>JAYJLV010000001.1:19946638-19974622 GCA_036873485.1 Torymus texanus | reverse complement strand
GATGATCATGCGGGAGTGTATGTGTTTGCGTGTGTGTGTGTGTATATATATATATATATATATATATATATATATATGAGAAAGATAAAAATTTCTTTTTTTTTTTGTTGAGAAAAATAAGGGATTTTTGGTACGAAAATTTGTGTATTTCTTAGATATAAATATGCGATTATGAACACTAAGCCTTCTTAATCCTAATACACTTATAGCTGTATACCTACATATATACCCCCCGCCTTAGTAGAACAAGGTAGTCACGCACGTGCGCCACCTTCGCTAGTATATACATATATATACACTACACTACCGTACATTTGCGGAAAATTTTCGCGCCAAATCTTCCATTCTCTATCTCCCTTACTTTAAACTCCTCACAACATCTAAATCTCCAGCCGAACCGTCCTTTTCAAATCCCTTCCTAATTATAGCTATATAATACTATTGCGTAGCTATATACATGCCCATGAACTTTCTCGTCGTCGTCGTCGAGAGCTTGTGCGCGCGTCGTATTTCCATCATCATCGGCTCTCGTCCGTCCGTCGTCGTTGTATACCTACGTCCCTTCCGCTCTCCCCCTCGCACTCGTGCGCCTCTAATACCTGCGCGCTACTCGGAGCAGTATAAGGAGGAGGGGATAGAGTGGGAGAAGAAGAACGAGCTCCGGTGCCCACTCGACGACGACGAAGAAGACGACTACGACGACGACCATCTTGTCGAACCGCTTGCGCTTGCTTACTTGCCAAGCGGTGTGTGGCGTCGTGTTTCTCGTCGCGCAGCGCCGGCGATAGCTGGTTTCTTGGGTGCGTGCGGGAGCGCTTGAAAGGAAAGAGAGTGGATATATGAGGGTCGTCGGGTGGGTTGTTGTAGGGATTGGATTTTTCTTTTTTTTTTTTCTTTTTCTTTTTTAGGGAGATGATGATTCATATACTTAGTGGAATTTTGACAAAATTCTACAACGCTTAAGAAATTTGTAGCGAATAATGTTATTGAAGAAGGTTCATTTCACTTTTACTTGATTTATCACGAGCGATACCGTTGAGTATACACGTCGAGCGCTTTAAAAGTAAAAGTCATTCTGCGTGCGCGGGTTGAAACGATCTCCACTCGACATAAATATATCACCTCGACGAGTAACAACATAATTTCGTTTGCTCTACTATACATCGTCTCGCAGAGGAACCTGTTTCCATTACTTTATCCATCGTCTCTTCGCACCGCTACTACTCGTTTTCAAATTCTTTGACTACTTCGGTCAATTAATCAACCTGACGGAGCAAAATGATTCACATCGCATGATAAATACTCCGTTCAAAAAGCCACCTATAAGTATCATGCAAAACAAAGAGAGAGGAACAAATCGACCGTTTCCAAACCCATGCGCCACGTGCTTCCATCTATGCGAAAATTTAAACCATTCTTATCCTACGTTCACTTCTCAATTCGTTGATTTTGTTATGACAATTTACTCTAGAATGCGCTCGTGCAAAAGTTACAATGAACCCCCCCTCTCCCCCTCCAAAAAAAAAATGAGACACGAGTGAGTACGCGTGGAAAGAGAGAGAGAAAGCCGCAGACCGTCGTGAGACACACAAACACGTGTCTTTAGAATCAAAACACCCCCTACTCTCCGGCCGCTCTGCCGCGCGCCGGTAGTGGGCAAATCGGCGGCGGTGGCGGGCTGCGCGCCGCGCGCGACAGCTGCGCGCATCGCGGTAAAGGCGCTGCTGCTTCATGTACGTTTTGAAAGTTTTTTGCGTGTATGTGTATCTATATATGAGAGTACGCTTTTTTGCAAGGGTCGTCGGTGGTGGTTGAAGCAAATGTCACGGAAGTTTGCTTGTTAAAGTGTATTCATTTTGTTATAATAATAATAATAATAATAATAATAATAATAATAATAATAATAATAATAATTGAGAAACATTTTGTGTTAGGAAAATAATTCGTTCGGTCTCGGAAAGTAGAATGGGTAGAAAGTTAAAATAGAAATAATTTTTCAAAAGTTTACTCCACTCTAACGATGTAAACTTAGGAGTAAAGTTATATATAGTCAAAACTATTGTCAGATACTTTCTTTGTATATATAAAAGTCAAAAAGATGCGGCATTTTAAGTCTCTTTCTGAAGTTAACGGTTAAAGTGGTAGCATTGTTTCAGATAAGTAATTAAAATTTATCAACTGCGCACAGGTAGTTTTTATATATAAATGTTTCGGAGCAACTACAACTTACTGGGGGAATTTACAACCATTTTTTACGAAAGCGCAGTTTCCTTTTTTGTTTGTGTCATACTTTTTAATTAAACCTGAAAGGAGAGCTTGCTTAAGCTATACGCCAAAAGCAGAGGGGAAATTTTTCTAGAAAACCTTTTTTTACAGCCGTTCGTTTTAATTCCTGTAAAAATATACTTAATATTTTTACTTTAATTAAACTAACAATATTACGCCTGGCGCATCATTAAAAATTAAAAAAAAAAATAATGAAATGAAACATTAGCATCTCCGCGCTTATATATAAATTATCAATTACAATTATGTATCACCATTGCATAATTGACCAAAACAGTACTGCTTCGCGCAATATAACGGTGCGCGTTCGACGAAATATTACAGCCGGCGGACAATTAAAATTTTTACATAAGATTTTTTTACATAACACGTCGGCGTTCAGAGATTGAAAACACACGCGTACTTAATATATGTATATGTAACATAGCATCCATCGATGTCTTTTACGCGTCGCTCGTCATTCGGCTTTTAGCTCCCCCAAGGCAATTATTACTCGCGGGATGTAAATCCGCGGTGTATTGCTTTAGTTATTAACGTTAGATGTAATGGTCTGCAAATTTATTTCCACGGAGTGAATTTGAAGAAACGATTTTCTCGCGTTCTTTACAGCTCTATAATCAATGCCGGAGAATTTTGGTTATTTATAGAGCGTGAAAATTTTAGATCCTGGAGAGTACAGCCCTTCCGAGCGGTATCCCGGGAAGATTTTTATTAGGTAGCCGAGTGAAGTGACCTTTGGCATGATGAGCGCGGGTTTCCTTTGACTATAATTGCCCTTAATAATCTCTAACTCCAGTTTTCTACGTAAAAAATAACATATATATTGGTATCGTTTGGTTAACTTTTTGCTTTTCCTAAATAACATAACTTCGTTTCTAAGTAATAGGCGATGCTTATCGCAGCACTTTTGGAAAACTCTATTTTAACTTTTCAAGTCGAATGTTTAGAACGCGTGATGTAATTATCCAACGAAGAATGATTTTAGCCGGTGCAACGACTTTCCCCGTTCCGTTCAGAGAGTTTTCAATTCTTCGGTATAACTTAAGAATTCCAATCTGCATTCTCGGAATGCAGAGGCGTTAATGATCGTTACGGAAGGAAGAAGAAAAGAAAACAGAGAAATGCTTTGGCTTAATTGCCAAATAAAGTATATCGCCGAGGCTCTCGGTTTGAAATAAGCTTTTCGAATTACCGGATAATGGAACAGTGAACTGTTTGATGAAGCAATTTAATTAAAAGCAAAAGCACACATTATCGAAATACATATAATAACTGGTTTCGTATATATATTTGATGAAATGTGTATCACCTTCCAAATATAATATTTTTAAAAAATTTACCTATTACAAAATATTATCTTTTAAGTAATTATTATAAACGACGCAATGTTCGACATTAATTATGAAAAATATTTTCGAGCGCGTATGTATTTAATATACGTTTTTGCAGCGTTATCTCTCGTTTCATTACATTCTAATTACAGTAATATATTCGCCATTATCCCAACTCACAACCCCGCGACTAATACGCACCGGGTAAATATTATTTGGAGCATGAAAAGTAAACCTCATCACCATATAAACCACCTAAAAAAAAGAGATCATTCTTCAACCAAACTATACCCACAAACATAGAAAAAAAATAATTCATATCATCCTCAGTAGCACCCAGACATCAACAACAACGAAGCTGCAAGCAAGTAGCGTATAGCGATATATTATATACCCGCAGCAGCTCGCAATCCTCCAGTAGTTCTCCGCAGCAGCAGCAGCTCGAGAGAGCTCTCACCTCGGGCGGGCATCGATTCCCTGGCGGGGCTCGCCTCTCTCTCTCTCTCTATCTCTCTCTCTCTCTTTCTCTCTTCGTCTCTCTCACACTCACTGTGTGCTATGGCGCAACGTATATACTACCAGCGCTCGCGCCGGCTCTACGTCCCCGTTTTCCTCGCGGCGCTGATATAGCTGGTTGGCTGGCTGCTGCTGCCTCGTCATCGTCGTTGCTGCTGCTGCTGCTACATCGCGCTCACTCGCACCGATCGATGCTCTCGCCGAGGCGAGGGGCTTTTCGTGCCACCGGGTGTAGCGCGGCGGCGGCGGCGGCGGCAGCGGCGGCGGCCACACACCACCGCACGGCGTAGTAACTCGATAGGCGCGCGAGGAGGAGAGTTGCGCCTGCTAGGCTAGATAGATAGCTATGCCGCCGGTGCGCACGCAGCAGCAGCGAGTGGTGGTGGTCTCATGCCAAGGCGGCCTGGTTTTAGCCAGAGAGAGAATGAGAATGAGGGTTTGCAGCGTGAGAGGATAGGTTGGCCTTTTTATTTTTTGGTTGAGAGAAGGGATATTTTTTTTGCACGGTGGTGTGGAGTTTGAGCTATAGGTCAATGTAAATTTTTTAAATCGGAGCAGGCGAATTATTATAGATAGTCGACCGGGCGACTGAAGCTTATTAAAAATCAACGTGAATTTTTAATTATTCATTTGAACCCCAGATTTTCGTTACTATTTAAGTACAGATATATATATATATATATATAACGATCGAAGAATCACACCTTCTTGCTTCAAACCTTTCCAATCTCTCTTACACACTATTCGGCTAGAGGGTATACACACGAAAAAGCAGAGAGAAGACCCTCCCTCCACGCATTGTCTTCCTCTTTTTTTTCCGCCTCGTGAATTGGCGAAGAAGAAGAAGAATGGTTGTGTCGTATAGTACACACTAGCGCAGATCGATTGCTGCCGCTGTTCTCGGGGGGGGACATGTGG
Organism: Torymus texanus; assembly: GCA_036873485.1. Taxonomy (NCBI): domain Eukaryota; kingdom Metazoa; phylum Arthropoda; class Insecta; order Hymenoptera; family Torymidae; genus Torymus; species Torymus texanus. The sequence goes on along the minus strand of JAYJLV010000001.1, from coordinate 19,969,571 downwards.
GTATGCGAATATCAGTCGGCGGCGAATCGGACAAAAAAAAAAGATATCAGTAGGCCATAGCCGACCTCGCATGTTTCTTACAAAACTTCACTTTGTCCTTAAAAACTGGAAAGCAATAAATGACGACGATATGACTCTCCAGTATATATACACAACGCTGCGACCATCGTCATCACCGCCGTCGTCCCGTATACGAGTGTACGTGTACGACTCATCCGCGCGCACTATATACTTTCTTTCTCAGCCGTTACATTGCTCTCTCTCTCTCTCCTGCTTGAAATCCCGCCCGAGGCACGCGCGCACGCAGCTGCCAGGCTGCGAAAAAAATAAAATGCGGCATGTATATACATATACGAGTTGGTATCGTCGTTGAGGTTAGGTTGGACGTATAGCCGCGCGCTCTCTGATGTTCTCTCTCACCGCACGTGGGAGCGACGACGCAGGCAGGCACCGTGTGGATTCGAAAACTCGAGCGCGTGTTATATCAAGCGAGTGCGTTGACGCTGTTTTGTATAAGTGTATTGCGATATAGGTAGGTAGTATTGAGAGGTTAGAAAACACAGAGTTTCGGAGGTTTTAATGTTATTAGTAAATGCAGGTGGTTATAAGTATGTTTGTATTAACGGATGGATTCTTCTTTAAATAAAATTGGACGATATGTTTTCTTGTATGCGATAAAATATTATTACAAACACTATGCGACAGTTGTCCAATCGACACTTTTATATATACATATACACCGGCTCCAGCGCACGTTCGATATCGAAAATCAATGTGGAACGTGCTCAAGTGATAAACGGAGCTTTATCCGAAAAGGCGCCACCGCCACCACTGGTCCGCCCGGCCAGTATATAATGAAAGTGAAAGTCCAGCCAATTTTTTTTCTTCTTTCTTTCTCTCTTCGTCGTCACTTCCATTTGTGCCTCTGAGACACTATATAGCCGAAAATCACGTCGAAGTGATGCAAGTGTGTATATCGGAGCAAAGCTTATCTCAGTCGAGAACTCACCTTTTGTCGTTTCATAATTTCGGGTCTGGAGGTAGTAGCAGTCGAAAGTGCAATGAAATAAGAAAGGCTCGATTAAAATATAACGCGATTCTTTTAAATTATCCGTACTTTGATATATTTTACAAGTCGGTTAATATTTTTTTTTGTGCTTTTAATTTTTGTAGTGACGGTGTGCCTACTTTTAAAAGGTCTCGCTAGAAATTCATGTATGCTTCTCAATTTAATCTTGCGAAGTGTAAGTGCGGTTGTATATATATATAGAGATGCGAAACCAGAGCTATGCATCTTTAAAAACTTTTGTTCATTATCTATTAAAGGGAGCAAAGTACCGCTGCATTATTATAGCTGTGATTAAATTCATTGTTTCACTCTGTTCAATTATTCCCTTGCTCTTCAGACTCTCATATCATTAATTTTACCCCGTGTAACCTCGCGTGGTATAAATTACAAAGCTACATTCCATATTACATTAAAAAAAACTAACAATTTGTTCCGAAAAACCACTCCCTATACTACTCTCAAGTGAGAATAAAATATTCTCATCGGTCTCTAAAAGCTACCCGCTGCAACCAAGCGCGCGGGCGCATACCGCAATCCCTCGGCAGACAAAAAAAATTCCACGCCTCTACGACCGCCGCCATCCCGGACTTCTCGCTCTGCTCTTCGCCACGCAACAGCAGCAGCAGCAGGCAGCAACCCGGACACAGAGAGAGAGAGAGAGAGGGAGAGAACGCGCGAGGGAGAGAGACGGAGATAGACGAAGCACAGAGAGCCAACGCCGGGCTGCTGCTGATGCTCGGAAACCTCGGGCACGCAGCGCGCAGCGGCCGCCGCTGGCTGGCTGGCTGGCTGTCGGCCTCGACTCTACCTCTCTCTCTCTCTCTCTCTCTCTTTCTCTCTCTCTCTCTCTCTCTTGCCACCGACATTTTTCTTTCCCGGACACCCGGTGCGTGGCCCCGCGCAGAGAGCGCGCATGAGAGCCGCGCCGACGACCTAACCAACCAGCTCGTCGCGCGCGTCGGTCCCAGCCGGGCGCGTTCGCTCTCTTTCTCTCTCTCTCTCTCTCCTTCTCTTTCTCTTTCTACCTCTCCTCTCTCGGGTGCGGTTGAGCAGCAGCAGCAGCCGTTACGTGGAAGCAGCAGCAGCGGCGGCGGCGGTATCTCGTGCGAGGTTGGAGCTAGCTCCGTCTCTCTCACTCGCACTCGCTTGCTGTTGAAACTACACAGCAGCAGCAGCAGCAGCGGCGGCGGCGGCGGCGGGGGTTACGATGTAACTGTGTGCGCGAGGGAGAGAGTCTGTGTGTGTGTGTGTGTATGTACGCCGCTGGCGTGCACGACGTTGTCGGGGAATCGATCGTTACCCGCTTCTGCTACGCCGCCGCGGGTGTGTAGGTAGAGGTTCTGCGTCGTGGAAATGCCGTCGTCGAGGGAGAGCTGCGCGAGCGATGGCGCATTGGCTGTGCTGTTGAGAGAGAAAGAACTGGCAGCTTGTGTATATAAGCTATAGGAGAAAGAGATAGAGATTGGTTGGTTGGTTCTGCTGATGCGGGGGATAATACGAGAGCGCGTGGGTATATTGTAACGGAGGCAGATATTTTTCTCTTTGTCTGGGGATGCTAGGGTTTCCTTATCGCGTATGGGGGAGGAGAAACTTGCTGTGAGTGATGATGTATGACGCAATAATGGTTGCAGAAGATGAGCGAAGTACGCGCGGTGTTGCCTTCGGTTTTCGTATAGTTTCGTCGTTGGCCTGAAATGATTGTTCTCGTAGTGGATGCATATATATCGTTGAACAACTATGGTAGCTTTTTTAATTGTTATGTAGGAAGCGAATGACAAACGTTTGTTAGAGATTCTCGTAGACCACCGGAAAATTCCAAAAACAGTTGGTACTCCGTATATGTTTTTTTACCAATTCGGGGATTCCCAAAATTCACTACAAATCCCATTCAATTTTATACATCATTATACACATCGATGATCTCATCATAATGTGAATCTCTCTCTCTCTCTCCGGTTGTCGGTCAGCCACGCGGGGATATATCGCTCGTCAAGCTCGCCTCTGCCTGGCCGCGTCGAACCCGCAGGAAATTGAAATGCGCCACCGGAGTGAGAGAGGGAGAACCGGGTCAGATGCACGCGAGACCTCCCTATATAACGATCTCTAACCTCAAAGGGGCGCGCTGCCGTTCGCCCGCTCTCCCTGTTATATGTGCGCAGTAGTATGCTGCTGGGGGAATTGCCCGGTCGACCGATCGATCGCCGCGATTAATACGCAAAAATAGCAACGTTGCTGCCCGTCGTCGTCGTCGTTGTCGCTTTGTTCGAGAATTGTCCTATAATAAAACTTTGAATTCAATCTTTTGCGGATTATATGAACACACATAACCGTAAATCTACATTACCGACCGGTATACTATTCCGATCGCCCCCTAACAAACCTGCACCCCCCAATGATTTATGTCTATATAAAAAAATACGCAATATTAAAACTCCTTGTAGCGGAGAATAATCATCCTGCTCTTCTTCTCGCTCGAGCGACCGTATTGACCTGACACGGACACACGAGCGGCTCTGGGGCCTGGCTCTGTACCTACCACAAACAGACGCACACACACACACATATATACATACAATTCCTCCGTCGGGTTTCCGGTCGCGAAGAGCGAGGAAGGAGAGGGAGAGTAGGAGTATATTGTATATAGCAGCCGATGGCGCGTTTCTCGCTGGAGGCGACGGAAGCGGACGCTCCTCGAGGAGGCGACGGCGCGCACGCCCAAGTGGGGGAGAGAGAGAGAGAGGAGAGCGGAGCGGAGCCGGAGAGTGAGATTACATGGCCGGTGTGTGCGTGTGTATACGTACACTTCGAGGCAAGCTGTCCGTTGGTTGTTCCTTCTATGGACCGCGTGGTCGGGTAGAAAGAGCAGCTGCTGCTGTTACTGCGCACCGGAGCGAAACTTTCGGGTTCATGCTGGGTGATTTTTATACGGAGAAGTGAAAGTTTTAAGGGGCTTACCGATGGTAGATATCTACATTATCTTGCTATATCTTGTCAGTCGCGTTGTTTGAAAACTATTTCGCAGTACAACCTGACTAACATATCGTAAAAGACCTAATAGTATTTCTCTGATGTTAATTAAAAAACCATTTGAATGACTCATCATCGTCTTCTTATCTACAACCTCGACAATCCCCAGAGCCACGAACCCCCCTTCAAAAAAAGAAAAGATCCATGCCACTCTCCTCGGCAACTATATAATACATACTCCAACCGCGCGCGCGCCCGAGCGCGAGAAACAAGACGCAGACATCGGCGCACACAGCAGGCAGGCAGGCAGGCATGAAGCTATAGAAGCAGGCAGTCGGGCGGTTATATACACGCACGGCAGGGCCACGCCACGCCACCGCGTCGCATTTTTCCCGTCTCCGACGTCGTCGACGCGGCAGCAGCAGTCGGAGTCATTCTACCTCTCCTCGCGCTCTCTCTCCCCTTCACCTCTCCTCTCTCTCTCTCTCTCTCTTTCTCTCTTACTCCGCCTCCTCGGCGACGGCGATGACGACGTGAGCGACGCCGAGGACGAAATGCCTGCCGAGAGCGGCGCGCGTGTGGAGAGAGCGAAGCGGCGAAGTGTGTTGTACATAATACTGTCCGTGCTCGCGCGCGCGAGGAGGAGAAACGCGTTTTGCTAGGGTTGTGTATGAGAGGGGTTGGGAAGAAGGAGGGTGATTTTTTTTTCTTCTTTTTGCAGAAGGGTGGTGATTATTTTTTTTTTTTTTTTTTTTTTTTTTCTATTGTGTGAGGGAAATGTAGTCTTGTTAATTGTTGAGGATTCGTAATTTTATTATATCCAAATGTCGCTGAAAAATTTCATATTACTTTATGTTTTAATGTACCCCCAAAGCTTCTGCCGTCAATCTTATATACCAAGCGCAACAGTCACTTTCTTCCTCGAAACCATTCAAGGCCATAGACGCCCACTTTGCATATACACATATATATACACACTACGGACGCGTCTGATAAATTGTATCAGTTCTCGACGACGACGACGACAACAAAACAAAACAAAAATCGAATTTCCATTAACCATTGCAACGCCGTGCGTGTATAAAAAAGATTTTATTTTTTATATCCATCGTCGTTAAGAGTTAAAAGCAACCGCATCAACGTTGTCGTTGCGATCCTTGCGCGCGCGCGAATCCTGCGCGAGTGAAAGAAAGAGCCTATTATATAGCACTCTCACTTGGGGCACCGCGTGCTCGACACACATATAGAAAAGTTACGTAATTGTCCCCTCACTTCGACTCATTGCGCCGTTATGCGTTGACGCTCTCGCGCGTGAAGTTTAATTTAAAGCGAGTTTTAACTTCGATTGATGCCGGTGAATTGTTGTTCAGTTGAACTCAAGTCTTTTCTTCCTTGCATAATAGTTTATCCCTACCCTGATTTTTGATTACCAACTATTTCAGAAATTCAATTTATTTCTATAATCTTACAAATAAATCAATTACAATCATCGTCATATCGTCACGTTATTACAATTTCCCTTAATGTTTAGATTTTAAAATCCACGCGGTTTCTACGTTACCAACCGAACTTTCGTTATATACCTACACTCACCGCGCGCACCTCGACAGCAGCTCACTTGGAGAACGTGTTCCACACGCGCGCGCGTGTGCAACCTCCTTTCGAATAAATAAAGAACCACCACGCGCGTGTCGTCGTCGTCGTCGCCTACACGCAGACATTCACGCTATAGCGCGTGTATATACATCGCGCTGACTCCTCGAGCTACGGCGAGCAGCAGTTTGTTTTATATCTCTCAACTTGCCCATCGCCTGACCTCGGTTACTACCGCCGTTGTGGACGAGGACGGGAAATTCTCCGTCTCGCTTACTCGCTCACTTATTCTCAATGTTGGAGGAGAGGGAGACACGTTACTGCTACTACTACTACTACTACTACTACTACTACTACTACTACTACTACTGTTGCTCGACGTCGTCCTCCGCTTGGCTTCTCTCTTCCTTTTTTTTCTTCTATATTCGCGCTTATACACTGTATGCTTCTACGTCGTGAAAAATTCTCTTCACAAGAAGACGCGCGTGCGAGCTTCTCGCTCAGTATATAGTGGACACGTAATCCTCTATTCTCTGCGTCGTCGTCGCTCTTTACGAGCGCTCGCACGACCATAAGTAACTGAATTTCCTGCGCGACGTCGTAACAAGAAGAAGTAGAAAAAAGAAGTGCAGTACTATACGCACCAGCGATTCTTCGTATGTAAAAGTCGCGTCAGCAGCAGCGTTCTGACAGATACCCTCTCTTTCCTCCTATATATGTATTCCTCGCATAATACAAACCGTCCTCTTCTTCCTTCTCTTCCAGAATTTCTGCTGTTACCGCTTCCCTCTCTTTTCTCTCTTACACCAAGACAGCGTATAGTTATATACCTATATATACACACACAGACGATTCAAGGCCAGTGCATCTGCGCGCTAAAATGAAGAACCGCACACGTTCGGGGTCCCTCACCCAAAAAATGTTGCCGTTGCTACTGCTGCTCCCAACCCCGTGCGAGAAGGCTGCTGTTGCTGCTGCTATCCGGCCCCGCTCGATATACGACGTATATGCGTGTATGTATTCGTGAGCCGGGTTCCCGGCCGGGAGCGGAGCCCCGGCAAGCGTGCGCTGCGCACCTGGCGTGAGCATGAGCCCCGGGATGCCGCGAAAGCGTGAGGAGAGAGGGTTTATGTAACGGGTAGTAGCAAGAGAGAGAGAGAGAGAGAGAGAGAGAGAGAGAGAGAGAGAGAGAGAGAGAGTGGGCGATGCCGTGCGCTCTGATGGTATATGTAAAGTTTTTTTGCACAAGGGGGTTTGTTGGTGGATGTGTTGTTGCGAAGGGGAAATCTATGCAGAGAGATGTTGGGTCAACTTTATCTAGGTTGGGGTAGATGTGCGGTGTATTCATGGATAAATTTTCAATTGATTTTATGCGAATGGAAGGGTCAGGTATTCGTAACAGTATATCTGCTGTCAATAACCACGAAAATTTTTGGTTGGAAAATAGAGACGTCTGATTTGATTATTTTTTCCATTCGATCCGCTCGTTTTCAGTCGAGTGTAATGACGTGTGTTTCAGCGTGTAAATTTTGGAGCAGAAAGAGAAATGAAGTACATGTTATTTTAAAATATCACGAATAATTGATATAAGATCGAATTCAGAAGTAATAATGATACAGGACGTTAATTTTCTAAGATAACAACGAAACAATGAAGTAAAATAAGTTACATCTCCGGTACAACACGTGCATAAATAATACCCAATAATAATATTACCCGATCATTTCTCTCTCTCTCCCTTTCTGTCCATCACCAATATCGCTTACACGCATCGTGCAACCCTTACATACTATATATATACCATCTGAACCAACCACATTGTACCCCCTTCTATATATGCATGAACCCCAAATACGCGACAGACTGACCCCCGCGTAACCCTCGGCGCAACAAACTCTCTTCTCTCTCTCTCGCACACATACTACACATACATATATTCGCACGCGCGCACCTTGACCCATATGCACGCGCGTATCTATATAGTCCGCACGCTTGCTCACTCGCGTTTACTTTCTCCGATCCAACGCCGCCACCGCCGCCGTGGCGCTCTTTAGATCAATGGGCGAGCGAGCGAGAGAGAGAGAGAGAGAGAGAGAGAGAGAGAGAGAGAGAGAGAGAGAGAGAGAGAGAGAGAGAGGACGCGTAGTAGTACTATTATGATCGGTCCGCGCTGCACACGTGATTCCGATTTTGCGTGTATAGAGAGAGCGAGAGAGAGGTTCATTGCTGCGAGGGTATTGTGGTAAGGGGAAGAGTATAAGAGAGAGAGATGAATGGAAAGGGGAGGAGGGCGGCTCGTTATACTCTTACGGCCGATGACTCCTTTGTTTTGTTTTGTTTGCTGATGCGGTTTGCGCGTGGGTGTCGGATGGAGATGACGGTATATATTATGCGTTTTTTTTTTCGATTCTTTTTGTTGTTTTTCGCGGTACGTTTGGTGTTGTAGGGTTAAAAGCAATTAATTTGATGTAACGGGATGTATTGTCCGGAGTTTTGGTAATTAAGTAAATTGATTATTTTGTCGTGCTGTTACATATACGATGTTGCTCAGAAATAAATGGGGTGGGAATTGATTGGAGTGTCATATGAAAACGTATATGTATGTGTGTATGCGTATTATATATATATACACCCACACACACACACAAAAAAACGTTCGATAAATTAAATTGCCGTGTAAATAACAGCGTGTCAATTGAACGGATGTTTTTAAAAAACACGAATTTCAGCGTTAATATCCGTTTACGGAAGTGGAAACATGCCGCTACTATCGTCCCTCGCGTAGCAATTTTATCTTCATTCTCGATAAGCGTTTCTTTGCTCCGGGCGAAAATAGTTTTTAGCTGCGTGAAAAAAAAAAAGAAAATATCCGATGCAATTTTGCTCCACCCAGCAGATATGCGTGAGCAAATATTTGCATTTTTTACCTTTCGCTAAAACTGCGTTTGTAATAAAGATAAAATCGAATTTCCAATATGCCGTGGTATAAACATTTTGAATTTTCCTCTATTAATTTTTTTTACGATGTATGCTTTGTAAAATACTTATATCGACCGGTCACAGTTCTGGTAACATGATAGGCTGTAAAAAATTAATACTAACTATGTATACCATAAAAGAAAAACTATTTTGTGTGATAATAACATTATTAATGATTTGTTTATTATTTAATGTTACAGATAGCCGAAGATGACAGACTGCCCAAATGCCTTTGCTACAGATGTATGTACAACCTCGAGAATTTCTATGACTTCAGGACGGCCTGCGTTAACGCGGTATCCATGCTCGAGAAATGCCTGCCACAGGAAGAGGTGAGTTGCGACTGTCCAAGCGCGGATGTGATGTTATTGTTTTTTTCAGTCGGACGACAAGTACAGTACACGATAGCTCACAAGAGCTTTCGCGATGAACTAACTATACTTTGTGTCATTAAACTCGAGATAAACTGTGAATAAAGTCTTGTGAATGTTGATAAAGGTTTTTGAAGATTCCAGTAAAAAGAATTAAAGTTTTATCAAAAGCATGTACATGTAAAATTTGTCATAAATTGTCATTGTTCGAATGAAATTTCTTATCTACTTGGTATTGAGTCACTTTGCTGTTATATACCGCAGAAAAACAAAAGAAAATATAAATCTACAATTGAACAATATATGCTCCTTTCTATAGAAAACGCCGACGATAAAACAGGAAGAGATCGAAATGCCGGAAGAGCCATACTCGGAGCTACGTATGGAACTGCTGAAGCAGCAGAAACAGGAAAAGGGCGTAGGTGCGTCTGTAGCGATGATGATACCAGAAGCGCCAGTTGTCAATCCAAACGCAGCCCTCGGCACACCGCCGAGGCTTAGGTCGGATGGCGAGCACGAGCCTGAGGGCCGCGATGGCGGGCAACACAGTAACGATGAAGGTGAGTTCTTGTAGGAAGATGTAGGTGGTGTAGGTTGGGGAGTGGTTAAGAAATATATGAAAAGGATGGGTTTTGGAAAATATTGCTGTTGAAACGAGGTACGTTTAGATTAATCGATAAATTGTGGTTAAAAAGGAAATGTTGTTTGTTAAAATGAAATAAAAAAAATTCAAAGGGTTTTGGTTTTCACATACGCGCTTGTTTCTTTCACAAAATTTTTAATATTTAAAGGATGACGTAATATTTGTACTTCTTTATTGCTCAATATTTCAAATATTTTTATCAGTACTTTGCCCAAAGGAAACATAAAAGAAATCTGGTTTTACCGGTTCTTCCTGCGCCCATGCGCGTGTGGGATATAATTACATTATAAACATTTCACGTACTTGTCCTTAAACGAACGTTAAAAAATAAAACGTGTGCCCCACGTAATGGCCAGAGATTTCACACTACCTCGCGTCAACGTCTCAAAGAGCTTTTGTATAATAACACGACTAACCAATGACACTCTTTCTCTCTTTTAAAACAGCCGGCATGGGTGACCAGGATGACCCCAAGTCCGACGAGTACGACATGGACATGGAGATGAACCCAAGTGACTTCCTCGAGATGAGCGCCGTAGTCTCGGAAGAAGACGCCCACGCGCTACCTCAGCCTTTGCCACATCATGACACTGGTGTATTCCAGCACCGCAACGAGCAACACGAGGTCTACGTCTGCTCGCTCTGTAACAAAGCCTTCAGCTCGAAAGGTCATTTATCGCTGCACGCACGTATTCACGTAGGCGCTGGAGACGTAATCGGCGAGAAAGTGATCACGGATGATCACACGTCTTATAAAAGGCCCTATCAGTGCGATCTATGCAACAAATCCTACTCGACAGCTAAGCATCGATGGGGACACGTATCCACGACACACAGGGGCCATCCTGCTGTGACGTGTGGCTACTGTTCGCGCATCTATTCGACACGCACGAACCTCGAGGAGCATATAAAGTCGCGGCACGCGGGCATGCCGCCACCTACGGAAATGCCGGTGTCCTATGTGCAACCAGAATCACGTTTCCAGTGCAAAACCTGTCCTAAGATGTACACAAATGTCACAGATCTCAACAAGCACGCGAAAGCGTGTCTTGGCATGCAGCAGCGCAAAGAGCAGGCGTTAGCCAACAACAGTTTTAATGCCCAGAAATTCGGTAAGAAAGGGGCTCAAAGATATAAGTGTAAGTGTTATTCATTGGAAATAAAACATATCAGTTGCACCTTGTGATTGAAATTCGTTGAAAATTCGGCTCAGAATTCGATAATGATTTTCAGAGAATTTTTTTTGCTATGATGTGATTGAATATTTATACTATTTAATGGGTAAATGGTGTATTTAATGTTTGATATTTTTTAATTACAGCGAAACTTAAAAACGCTCTGGAACCAGGTGTCTCGGATATGTCCAGCGTAGATTCGGATTATGAGAATAAAGATTATAAGAGCGCTGAAGCGAAACTTGCCAAAAATCCTCAATTGACTATTCTAAAGCAGGCTCTAATAAAGGGCGACACTGCGAAGAAGGAATACGAGGAGCGACAAAAAATGTTGAGCAAACAGAAGAAGCAAGCCAATATGGCTCACAAAGGTAAATATTATACTCAAGGTTGAATTTATATCGTTTACGTTGTTTGGTCAGTTTTTAAATGCCATATTAAACTTTATTGCAGAATCGATGGAATCAGAAAAAAGATGGTACTGCGAGGCCTGCCCCTTGAATTTCGGCAGCGTTGACGAACTTAGGCAGCACGAGAAAATTCACGATGCGGAGAAGCCTTTCGTTTGCATTCTGTGCCAGAAAGATTTCAGTTTGAAGTCGTCCCTGAGTAGGCACATAGTTACATCGCACGGTGTAGATCCTACGCCGTTGATTGAGAGCGACAAGTGTCTGAAGAAATCTGTACAAGAGAGTAACATGCAGGTGCCACTCATCAAAGAGGAGCAGAATATTACCAAAGATAATTCCATGTCGCCGTTTTCTACTGACGTAAGTTGTATTTCAAAATCATAATTTTAGTCGGTGAATCATTGTTTTTCATAAAAATGAAATGTCAAATATCTATTATAACTTTGCAGAACATGGATAACGATGACGAAGAGGAGCTTGAGAACGGAAACGATAACATGCTCGAGGTGGAGACAGTTTTCGTTTGTGAAATCTGCACGCGTGACTTTAATGACCGAGCCTCGCTCTGGCTCCACATACGTGCCACCCATAAAGAATATGCAGCCTTTGCTTGCGGAATCTGTCTGAAAATTTGCGCGGACAATACGCAACTGCTCAACCACGTCGCTATGTACCACGGCGGTGCAAAACTTCTCATGTCCGAGCAGAGGAGGTACAGCTGCACGATATGCGGCCGACAACATGATTCTCGCAAGAAACTCATAACCCACGTTTCTATTCACAATATTGACCCTGGATATGACCCGGCGAGTTTCGTTCAGCTGAACACCAACTATTATGGTGAAAATATGAATAGCAGCGAAGCTGGTAACGAAGGCCTGATCATGGACTGTGACGAGGACAGCGAGAAAATCGATTGTTATATTTGCTACAAATCCTTCCCTAGCGAGGATCATCTGATTCGTCATCAAAGAAATGCTCACAAAACTGAACAAATGGTGCCAGTCGGTGAGTTCGGACCCAATGGTGGACAACCCGGACAGAATGGTACGCACAACAGGGCGCAATATCATCTGTTCTTTATTTGCGAGCTGTGTGGAAGCTCGCATCCTAGCAAATGGGAACGCTGGCTGCACGTCAGTAGTATGCACAGTAATGAAGCGTCGATTAAGGTAAGTCTCTTATTTATATTTTAATTCAAATTTCTGCACATAACTGTTGAACTTAGAACGCTTTCTTAAATTATTCTGAAACTTATTTACTGTTGAACAAAGTTTGAAGTTAAAAAGTACATCATCTCCGATTATTTTTATTAATAATTAACTTTATTGATTCGACAGTGCGAGCGTGACGACTGCGCTAAGATCTTTGCAACGAAAGCCCTGCGCAACGAGCACGCGCAGCACCATCAGTTGCAGGGTAGCTCGCCGAACACTTGCGAGATCTGCGGCAAGTTGTGGGGCAGTCGTGTCGACTACTGGAAGCACGTGATGGGCGTTCACGCGGACACTGTGCCGCTTATCTGCGGCGTTTGTCTCAAAGTCTTCCCCGATGTGATGCAACTCAGTCAGCACGTCAAGCTGAAACATTGGCCACTGACCAACGGTGACTTTAGCTGCGATGTATGTGGTAGGCCGTACTCAAACAAGAGCAAGATGTCAAGGCACAGAAAGATTCACGGATTGGATGGAGAACCATATAATCCAGCGGCGACGAATAGCAGTCTAATCATTAATGACGCCTCCACGGGCGACATACCTGGTGAGAATGGTAGCTATCACCTACTTTTTATTATATGTTGTGTGTTTTGTTTGGTTTTTGGGGCCGGAGGTGGTTGATAATTTAAAGCAGGTTAAATTGTCAAATGAAAAGTTTTTTTAAAGTATTTAGAGCAAAGACAAAATTTCGCGCTAGTCGCTATCGATTATCTTAACGCAATTTATTTAGTTTAATACGACGGAACTTCGTGGCTGGAAAACATGATAGGTTCGCGGTTTTTATTAAAATACGGTGCGACATTTTATAACAATTAAATAAACATATTGACGCTTTGATATTAAATAGTTATTTTGTCAATTTATAAAGCATTAGTGTGATAATTTTTCAATTAAATGTTAAATGTTTTTAAATTTCTTTTTTACTTTTAATATAAATATAAACATAAATACTTACCTACATTATTATTCGTTCAAGGTCTCCCAGTGCCACTGCAGTTAGACAACGGCGTGCCACAATCAATGGAGCCATCGCCTAACGACCTTAGTTGCGACATGTGCGGTGACCTCAAGTTCCCCTGTCTGGAGGACCTATGCAATCATCGCCGTATGGCGCACAACCTTTTCCCTTGCGACTTGTGCAACAAGTGTTACGGTCGTACCTCACACCTCTGGAAACACGTGAACCGCGTACACAAGGGTCACGAGGACGTCACCTGCAAATATTGCCTAAAGACGAGCGCATCGAGGGAACATCTGGCTGCACACATTGCCAAGATCCATCGGTACGAGCCCGAGGTTAAAATCGAGAGGGACGTAGCAAGTTACAAGAGCAGTACGTACAACGCGACTGCGGCTGCGTCGTCAGTCGAGGAGGATGGATTGCACTTCTGTGAAAAGTGTAATAAATCGTTCCACAAAAGGTACCTGCTTAGAAGACACATGAAGGGTTGTCAGAATTATAGAAAGGATCCGGGCGCGTTGCTGACGCGATGCAGAGCTTGTGAGCGAATCTTCAAGGACCGAGCAAGTTTGCAGAAGCATATTGAGAATCATCACACGTCGTATCAATGCCACCTATGCAAGCAAACAGTCACGTCGAAACTTGGAATCATGACGCACAACCGCATGCATCACATGCACCATCCAGACCTGACCTGTGAACACGAAAACTGTCGGAAATTGTTCAGGACAAAAGAAGATCTTGAATCCCACCGTAAAGACCATAAACACCATGGCAGTCCGAATGTCTGTGATTTCTGTGGTGACACCGTCGAGAATAAACTCAAGCTCAAGATGCATATCCTCAGCCTGCATAGAAATGAGATCGGCGTCTCCTGTGGTGTCTGTTTGATTCCCATGAAAGATCCAAAGGATCTCAAGCGACACGTCGAGGACGTTCACGAGAGTGTCTTACTTAAGCCTAACACGTGTCAGGTATGCGGTAAACAGTACGCCTCCAAGTGGAAAGCATTCGACCATACGAAAAAGTGCCACGGAAAGGTGTTCCGTACATGCAAGCAGTGCCTCGCCGTATTCACCTCCGACGAGGATTTACGCTACCATTACGAGCATATTCACAACATTCCTAAGGATCAGCTCGACGCGTTCCAGTATAGGCTCGAGGTAGCCGGTAACAAGATGGACGATTACGATCTTGGTTCATTAGAGGTGGTCGTTAAAGAAGAGCCCGAGGAGCTCGACTTTGACGAAGAAACTTTTGAAGATGATAACGGTAACTCGAATGACTCGAAGAGGCGGCGGTCTACTGACACCTTCGACTGCGAGATCTGCCCGGAGATGTTCCTAAACGAGGCATTGTTATCCTCGCATTACAGAATTGTGCACAACACGGATCCCCAGAGGATATTCAAGCGCATGAAGCTTGAGCCGACAAGCAAATCGAAAAAGAAAACGCGAGAGCGGGAAAACTACGAGTGCAAGAATTGTCAGAAGCAATTCTGCACTAAACCTTTGTATCAGGATCACGTGAGTCAGTGCACACGCAAGGCCACGCCACAGACGACGTCGATTCTTGAGGCGCATCTGAAGAACAATAACCAAATTAAACGCGAAGAACCTGAACCTATTGTCTGCGAGACGAACTTGAATATTCCTGATTTCAATCTGTTTGAGGATATTAACATGCAGTTGTCGGGGCAGAAGCCTGTACCGAGCCTCATGCCATTAGGTGGTCATTCATCTAAATCGTCCAAATACTCTAGGAAAGATTCGCGTAAGGTTTATGATGAGTCGACAAATACTGAATGCACGTGCGAGGTATGCGGCAAACAGTGGCCCGCGAAGAAGCATCTGTGGCAGCATTTGATCCGATTTCACAGAGCCGAAGCTGCTGTTACCTGTGGTGTGTGTCTGAAGCTTTGTGCTACGTATGATGACTTAGCGGACCATCTGACCAACATCCATCCATCGATTCTCAGCACAACAGGCAATAACTTCACATGTAAAATCTGCGGAAGGTATCATAACGCCCGCAGCAAACTGCTACTCCATATGAGCATTCACATAAATTGCAAGACCAATAATATGTGCTCAAGATGTAACAGGAGCTTTGAGAACGAAGATAAGCTGAAGGAACACATTGCCACGTGCATGGGCGCGAGGGAAGAAGGCCAAGGCGTTGATACCGAAGTGCAGCCTATCAAGGAAGAGAGCGAGGAGAAAGGAAGCCTTATTGGAGATGAGGAAGAACCCGAGGAAAATGAATATGAATCCGAGGAAGATAACTCGGGAGATAGTAGCTCCGACAAATCCAACGATTCTGATAATAGCAGTAGCAACAGCAATACAGATAGCTCTAGCGATGATGATGACAACAGCGATGGGACAGAAGAAGAAGATGGCAGGTCCCGAAACATTGAGGAAGACAGCAGTAACAGCAAAGATTCTGATAACGTGGAAGAACCTCAGCCTGTTCCCGTGAACACCGCAGTAGTTCAACAACATCAGATATTAGAGGAGAATGAGACCATGAGCCTCGGTGAGGAGGATGAGGAGGATGAGGAAGACGATGAGGACATAGAGGATAAAGCGCACTACGAAGGCATGTCCGAATCCGAGGAAGAGAATCATGATGAGTATCTGAAGAAACAGCGCCAGCAGCAGCAGCGTGAAATTGAGAACCGCTATGAGCAAACACCCCACAAGGAGCCTATGCTCGTGAATTACTCCGACGATGAGGGTCCGCCAGCTCTCAGTCCTATGCTACCCGTTGCCATCAAAGCCCCACCCAGTGACGAACACGAGAGTCAGGATGAGGATGAACTCGGTGGTAGTCGAGCACGTACAATCAGTGACTCGCTTAGTAAGAAGGACAAAAGCGATGAAAGTGGGGACGACAGCAGTGAGCCTGAGCAGGAGGAGGAAGACTCCGATGAGGATGACGATGAAGACACGATGCGCAGACAGGCTCAGGTCGTCGACCCTAACAGCGCCTTCCATGCGGACAATACGTCGCGTAGCAGCAACGAAGGTGATTCATTGTTGTCTTACGTATAAAAAGCACGCGTTTTAGTGTCGCAAGCACGTTTGACACGCATGCTTTTTTATATAGAATGATGTAAGTTTTTTATTTCTGTTTTATTCTTTTTTGGCCAGTTATTAGTTAGGTTAGAGAAGTTTTATTTAATTAAGATCATATTGTTTATTTACTTTAGTGCTTTTGTACGACTTTATGAACTAATATTATCTTTTTCATAAGTAAGTTTTTGCTTTTTTGCTTTTGAATGGGTTTGTTTTTTATTTTGCACGATATCTTTTAACACAACAGTTATTTCAACTTTATATTAATTTTATATTTTAATTTTCAAAACTATAACTAATAAACATTCTTTGTATAATATTCTACAACTTTTTTCGATAAATTTCTAGTTTCTTGTATAGAATTAGGAAAAGAAAGAAATACTAATTAGTTTTTCACTCTCTAATCATTTTTTATCTTTATTATAGTTGAAGATGAACAAGAGGAAGGTGAGGAACAAGAAGTAGAAGAAGAGCAAGAGGAAGAAGAAATAGAACATGATCAAGAACAAGAGCAAGAGCAGGAACAAGAAGAAGAAGATGAAGAAGTTTTGCACGTCGAACAGGAAGTGCAGGAAGTAGAGGAAGAGGAAGAAGATGAAAATGTCGATCACGGCATAGACGGCGCAGAACTAGTTGAAGTTGACGAGAACGATATGCACAATCTCAACGGTACCGTTCTGATGTTAGCCAACGATGCGGACGGCAATCAGATCCTCATCGAGCGCAACATGGCCGACCTCGAGAATGATGATTCCGTGCACGATATGGCGCAGTATGTATTCCAGGATGGTACAGGTTTTGCCCTTGAGGACTACGAGGCCATCGTCGAGAGTCAGGCCGATGAGGATGGTGAGGAGCACCAGACATACGCGATGGAGATAGGCGACGTTCAGGAAGAGGTCGAGGATCAAGAGCATATACAGGAAGAAGAGGAGGAAGAGGAGCAGAATGATAGTCGAGAACAGATGGAGGAGGAAGTAGAAGAGGAAGAAGTAGTAGCGAACGAGGAAGAGGAGGAAGACGAACATAGTGCCAAAAGCTAAAAGTGCGTTGTCGGGGGTGTAAGGTGTGTACGTTTTGTTGCGCGGGACCACGGGGAGAGCAGCGACACTCTTTCAAGATTTTGTACCTCTAAGATTTAAGATTAGGAAACAAAAAAAGAAAATAACAGACAAACAAAACGATCGGACGTTAAGCGATTGATGTACAGTGTAAGCAAGTTTCATGTATCTGCGAAAGAGGCTAAAAAGTTTCAATGAAAGACACGAACTTTCACGGAGAGAAAGAGACAGAGATATTGAGAGAAGCGAGTGATGTGTATATGCCAGACTCGTTGTTTTCTTTTTTTCTTGTTCGTTATGAATAACGATATTTATTTTTTAGTCTGGGCTGTATTTAACGCAATCTTCGTTTGCGCAGGGGGCAAGAAGTACCGAACTCATTAAATTGAATGATTTCATAAGATTTGAATAATGTTTAATCATGTACGAAAGAACTGAGCTTTGCGGTGGAGAGTTAGCAGTGTGAAACTTTCACGTGTAACTAGGAGATGAAGGATTGAAAGTTTCAAGCTAGTGCGAATATATTATTTTAAAGAAAAAAAGTGCTAATATAAATTTGTTTCGCAAGAATTATTTAACATTTTGTCAATTACTTATTCCATACCATTTTTTAATGGGGTCTAGTTTTATTAACGTTTATTAACGTTAATAAATTATCCTATATTGTTCAAAAATTGAATACACCTTGAAGGTGCTTCGAGGAAAGAATTTACAGAATGAAGGAAGATTTTGTAAGAATATAAATTTAGAATTATAAAATTTTTGAAATCGATGGAAACTAAAAAAAAATAAAGTTACTTGGCCAATATTTTCACGATAAGAGTATTATTGTGATTGATGCGATCAAAACGATTATTAAAACTTTGGCATAACGCTAAAAAATCGTACTACGATGATCTTCCTGTAATGTTATTTCAAGATTGATTGAATCTTGACGGCACATGAAAATTGGTAAAAAAGAAAAAAAAATAAAATTCTCAAATGAGCGGAATTTAAAGAAATTATTTTTTTATAAAAACGTTACTTGTTATAATCGTCATATTCATTCCACAATTCCTAAGATCTCTCGATTCGGCTAAGCGTTAGTTCTTTTTGGAATCTTGAAAAAAAAAGATTGACGTTTGTATCGTTATATCGTATTTCTTGCACGTTTTAGTGTTATTTCGTCTTTTCTTTTTTTTTTTTTTTTTTTGTTTTCTATAATTTATGTATTATTATAAATGCAAATGTGTTGCATCGTATGAGAAAAATTGGCTTGTAAATAATGTAGCATAATATCTATTTACTATTTAGATTTACATTTATTCTTATTTAGCTCTTAAGATGAGAAAATATCTCGAAAGTATGAATTTAAGAGAATAAACTGTATCGAAACAGCTATACGTTGTTATAATTGAACGGAGCGTTTCTCGTGTCCAAAATCTTAATCGCGATTCAAGTACGACTTTAAGAAACCCTAGTGTATACATATTGTGATAAGTCACTCGGAAGCCATGTATAAAGGATATCGCGGTTACATTAGCATTTTAAGGAGAGAAAGATGATATGATAACACATTTTGTGGAGAGACAAAATTTATTCGCGTAACACAAATTAGATTCTAGGTCATGAACTATGCGAAAAAATAGAATATTTTAAGCGTGCGATTTAAAATAGTCTATAAATTTCCCATACAGATGATATATAGTTTGACATGCCAAGGCTACAGTTGTTATATCGAGATGAAAATTTAAAAAACAAATAAATGCCCAATTACAATTTGCATTTCTTTTTTGTTTTAAATTATTTTACTTAATAAACCTTTTTTAATTTTAAAGAAAATTTTCTTTTTCGTATAAAACAATTTGACGTTTTACAAACGTCATATACATCAGATAAAAATTAAATTGTAAAAAAATCATAATATAGCTATTTGTCACACAGAATGAATGCCTTCAATGAATGCTTCAACTGAAGGAATTGGTGCATCAGGTAATATTCCATGACCTAAATTAGCGATGTAACGATCTTTACCGAATTGACGCACCATATTTTCAGCTCTCTGACGTACTTTTTCCTGTAATTAATAAATTATTTTATTATTTAATTAATAAAATAAATAAATTTTTTTAAAATACATCAAGGTGTTCAAATTTTATTATATAAATAGAAAATTTAGTTTTAGTAGAGAATTTTAAAATAAATAAATTAAGTCATGAATTAAATGAAATAATTTAATTTTTGTACGTGATAAAAGATTCTAAAAATTACCGGGCTTGCATACAAGGCAGTTGGATCCATGTTACCCTGCAAAGTAATGTTTGGTCCTACTCTTCTTCGAGCTTCAACTGGATCAACAGTCCAATCTAAACCTATCACATCATAACCACCTTCTTTAGCAAGTAGCTCTATTGAATCCAAAGTGGCTCCTTTAGGAAACGCGATCTTGCAAGAAAAATATTAATGGTAAAATAGGCATCATAATTAATGCTTTATAATAATCAAAATTATTGTAAATGTACCATTGGCACTTGTGGAATGTTTAGGCTATCTAATTTGGCTCTTACTCTTTTACTAATTTCTTTTAAATATTTAAAAGAATATTCCTTAAACTTTTCATGATCTAAAAAGTCACCATGACTTTCAAATACTTGTAACAGCTGTAAAAATCAAAATTTATTACACATTTTTACAAGACTTTATCAAGAAATCAAATAATTTGTACAAACCTGGGCACCATATTTAACTTGCATTACTAAATAATCAACAACAACATCTGTAATAAGTTGACAAAATGTATGTGACTCTGCAGGCCACTTGTAAAGCCAAATTCTTGGCTGTGCCATTGTGGAACTACCACCACCTTGAACCATGTAACCCATAAGGGTCCACTAAAATATGAAATTTTAGATAAAAACTGGAATAATTTATAAACATACTTTAAATGATTATCTTACAGGTGCTCCTGAGAAGCCAATAAGTGGAACTTTTCCATTTAGACTATGTCTTGTTAAAGTAATTGCCTGACCTACATATCCTAAATCTTTTTCAACATCAGGCTTCTTAAATCTAGAGAAATGAGTTGGATCTACTATAGGTTCTGGCAAAACTGGACCCTTAGAAAAACAAAATAAAATATAGTAATTTGCTCTTTTAAATTTTCAAATATAAAACCTACAAATTTTATTTCATTACCACACCAGGCCTCATTTCCACTTCAATTCCCATAGCTTGTGGAATAACAAGGATATCTGAAAAAATGATACTGGCATCTAGGGGAAACCTCTTGATTGGCTGAAGAGTTATTTCACAGGCCAGCGATGGAGTTTGGCATATTGTAAAGAAGTCATGCTGCTTGCGTAACTCTCTGAATTCTGGCAGGTACCTGCCAGCTTGCCTCATAATCCATACTGGAACCCTGTCGACAGCTTCACCTCTTGCTGCCCTCAATATTCTGTCATTTTGCAGAGGTGGAAAATTCTGCTCTGTCATGCTGAACAATGCAATAGTGAAAATTAGACTTTCTCAAATTATAACCAATAAAAAGATTATTGTACAAGATCTTAAGACTATAAATGGAAAACCACATTTAACGAGTTATTTAAC
Source organism: Torymus texanus (assembly GCA_036873485.1). Taxonomy (NCBI): domain Eukaryota; kingdom Metazoa; phylum Arthropoda; class Insecta; order Hymenoptera; family Torymidae; genus Torymus; species Torymus texanus. Next base: position 19,948,460 of record JAYJLV010000001.1, on the reverse strand, counting down.
AATTAAAATAATAAACATTAAGGATTTCCATTAAGTTTTGAATAATTTCAAGTATCTGCTCAATTATATAATTTAATTCTTTTTAAAAGCAACATTTTCATAGCACCACGTATTTTCGCATTATTAGAGCACTGTTACACTTGAAAATATCAAAAGCTAATAACGATATCACCATCTAAACAACTTTTATAACCTTACTTTTGCGGCGACACGATATAAGGCAAACTGAATAAAATGAGAATTATCATTCCTCAGAGTTCTCAAAGTGCATTGTAAACATTTTACACATACACACAGTAGTACACACATTTAAAAATGCCGGTATTGTGCCACCTAACGATCAATTGTTGAATTACACAAGTCTAAGTCGATAAAATCATTCCATTGTTCCATAGACTATCTCCGATTCTCCAGGTAAAACAGTGTTTGAGCACATTTAAAAAAAATTGTAACTATTTTCTAAAACGTACTTAAAATAAGTAGTAAAAACTGATTTTCAGAAATCCAAACTGCTTGTGAATTTAATATATACGAAAGATATTTGAATATAATTTACTTGATCAATTCCTTTAATTTGGTGTTGCAGTTGTTTGATAAGTTAATAAATTTTTTATCAAAATTTATGTCAAATTATTAGAAAAATATTCTACCCCTATTTGCAAAGGTCTAATAAAACCAGATAAAAAGGGTGCATAAAACCTAAATAACCTATGCAGTTTTTGCCTCCGAATTTTCAAATTTTTATTAGTTTTAATCGTCAGACCTTTTCAACCGGGCCTATAACAATTTAATAGTCTATTCAAAGTATTAAGTTTCCCTGCATCAATCATATTGTATATTTTACGCTAAAATCCAATTAAATCCACAACATTTTTATTACTCATATATAGTATACCATTACGGCAACAAAAACATAAACACGAAGAGTTACGAGGTATTTACCTTCATGAACAATATATACGTACCCAAAGCGCACTACAACCACATTAATATGCGCGCATATGTACAATGTGCATTACAAATATGGAAGCTGCATCGGAATCTCTTTTCGCGCGTGTGCACCACAAAAAAAAAGCACGCACGAAAAAAACTTCAAGGCTCCAGCGCGGAACTCATCTCAAATGATTCATTTGCTCATTGCTTCCTGGTGTACACCGCCTTCGAGTTTCTCGCTCCAGGCGTTATGGTATATATATATATATGCATTGTATAGCTAATTGCAAATATATATTCGTAAAAATATATATATATACGATGATGAGCGGGACAACTGCTGGGTGGCTGATTCATCGCGGGCGTTATGCGCACGCATGTACAATCTTATACGTTTGAATTATATGTATTTATAAACGTATGTGCACTTATTCACATTCTTTTTATATATAGCGATTATTAATGTATTTGTAAAGAGCACGTAAATGATAGCGTTGTACTAATTGACAGTCTTAGCAAAATGCAGACACGTGTTATATTTATTATGCGATACATATAGAAATATATATGTATTTTATTTTAATGCAAAAAATCCTATATAATTATAATTTCTTTCACTATTTCTGTAAATTATATATATGTGGACGTATGAGACGCTGCGTTCTCTAGATTTTGCATAACATATTATCGTCACAAAATGCGAAAAAAAAACGAAAGTAGAAACTTTCGCCCGTGACGATCACGGCTACATAGACGCACGTTTCCTCGATAACTCAATTTTGAAAAATTAACGTTACCGTCCATCGAGTGTAAGCGAGAGAGAGAGAGCGAGAGAGAGAGAGAGAGAGAGAGAGAGAGAGAGAGAGAGAGAGAGAGAGAGAGAGAGAGA
>JAYJLV010000001.1:19925913-19946538 GCA_036873485.1 Torymus texanus | reverse complement strand
CGCGCATCAATTTTTTATATATATATATATATATATATATATATATATATAACGTTTTATTACGTGTATAATAAAGTTGAGGGTAAAAAGCAACTATACTATAAAATAAAGTAGGGTGTATACTCTTTACATAAAATGTTGAAAATTGACCTAATTAGTATATGCATTTTAATTTATGAAATATTACACTTAGAAAATGATCCTCGTACATTAATGTGAATATTTCTCCGGTAGAAGAATTTTCTCATTAAAAATAGGGTCTGTGCAAATTTGATCCTATATGGTAGGAATAATATCTACTCTGGGTAATATAATATTGCAAGAGAAGAGGAATACTTCTTGGTTATAATAAACGATACGATATAATAGTTAATTAATGTGAAAGAAAATGGGTTTCGGGTAATAATAAATAAAAATTTCGTTTTATTTATATAATATAAATGTTAACCTCGAGCAGATAAATGTCAATCCTCCGTTTTGAATACAGTTTTCTTGACAAAATGATAATCCCTGTTACTTTACGAGAAGTTGCCTCCTCTTATAGAACACCACGATTTTTGAAAACGATTCTTGAAACTATGCAAGATATTCTCTTTATTGATATAAGAGGATCATCTTCTCTGCTGAAAATTAAGTGTTTTTCCCATCTCTGTATTTCTTATTTTATGTTAATTCCGGTCAATTCGCTATAAAGTTGTTAAATCATGTTCGAAAAACTGTTCGACAAACGAGATAAAAATGGATAATTTTCAGTACGATAGCTGAATATAAATTTTTAAAAATTAGCAAATAAAACCTCCAACAACAACAACAAGAATACCAACCACACTTCCAACACCTTCCGTTTTCCCTCCTCGAAATTCAGACACACACATACACCACCGAAAACACAATTCCCAGGTAACCTACTCTTCCCTTATCACACTCCCACCATCTCTCTCTCAACTCTCATTCTCTCTACAACGATTCTCTCCATTATATTCGCAGGCCTGCACAAGATCTCTCGCAACTGCACACACTCTCCTCCACTCGTGCGCAGCCAATAACCACTGCAACAGTATAGTCTGACGGCAGGCGCGAATCCACACCGACGTCGTAGTAGTCGGCCACATCGCGCGCATCAAGCAACTCTCCACTGGCGTGCACTGCATCAGAAGCGATAGTATACTTATATATATACGAAGCGAAACACGAGAACAAGGGCGCCGTGGCGCTCGCGCAATGAGAAACCGGCGCGGCGCTTCGTCGTCGTTGTCGTTGTCCTATCGGCCCAACAACAATCGCTACTGCGACGACGAGATTCGGACTTGGATGCATCATCGACGACGACGACTAGGTGCGGAAATAGGGTATCTGCAGCTACAGCAACAGCAGCAGCAACGTCCTGGTAGACGACGGCGACGATAGCAAGCGTGAGTGTTTATTATTGTGCTTTTCACGTGCGAGCTGGTGTGCTGGTGGAGAGTGAGAGAGAGAGAGAGAGAGATTTTGATGAGAGATTTGGTAGGGGGAGTGAGGTGAATCGTTGTGATATAGGGAAGTGGACTGGAGAGGTAGGGGAGCCAGGGAAATGTTTGGATTTCAGTTTAGTTGGTAGTTTTGGTTTGATGGGGGAGTTTTGAATAGTGTTCTTATTGTGGTGTGAACTGAAGGTGTAGGATTAGGGGGCAGGTAATGACGATTGAAGGTTAATTAGAATAGTATATGAATGGAACAATGTTTTATTTTGTGTTAATTTTATCGATATAATGTTTTGTTTGTTTATATTCTCGTAATGTGAAAATCTAATATTTTTACGTGATTTCAAACCAACTTTATAACAATAAAATGCGGCACCGAATGTATAAAAAGCATATAGAATTCTTACGTATGAAAAATTCCAATTAATTATTTTAACGCTCGTTGAAGTTTGTATTTATCAAACAATACGTATTTTTAGTATATTTGAGGCTTTTAAATAACGAATTTAATTATAAAGACTATCAAACAATACATATACACATACATTTTTTTAAAGAGTCATTATTAATATTCCCGCTTGAAAATGGGTCAAATGGTTTTATTTGTATTTTAGTGTATATATATATATATGATACAATGTGCGTTTACAGTGGAAAAAGGAATTTATAGTTTCAAGGAAAAACAATATTTCCGCTGCACGTAATATTCAGGTCAATTTTTCTATTTTGTAAAATTTCCAATAAATAAGCCAATATTATACACACATGCGCGCGCGTGCCCTGACGGCGTTTATATAGTTTACCATAAACTAAAAGCTTTCCAATAACGAGGTTAATCCCTTTTTGCTGTTAATTAAAACGAGGAAATGTGGTGTACATTTCTTAATCAAGTTTTATAGTACAATAAACTTTAACAGTAAATCATAATAAATTATTATATACTCACTTATATGTTGTTACGGGGTCTAAATAGACAATTACTGTAGAGTTTTTCCTATTTATGAATAATAATGCAGCTTAAATACTTTATCCATAAATATATTTTCCATTAACATAATATATACCAGATCACGCGCCATAAATCTTCACCTCTTTTCTGTCCCCAGTGCCCACAACGACGACTACGACGACAATAATCCCCTCGAGCAACCACTGACCAAGATACGACCAGCAGCATCAGCCCACCACCGCCAATCATCGAACTCTGACCCCTTATCCTCCCTCCCACCGAAACCAAAGGACCAAGACCAACGATTATCCACAATGGCAGCTCCGGTGATCGAGAAGAAACGTTTCTTCTGCCGCGAATGGGCGTTCGCTAAGCTTGCCCACTGCCTGGAACAGCGACCCGCGTCCAAGACCTGCGGCGCCCTCATCGTCGGTGGCCCCGGTAGTGGCAAGACTGCATTATGCGCGGAACTCGCTTGGCCGTCTACTGGGGCACAAGCTAGACACCAACGGTCACTTAATCGACGTGTACTAGCCAGGCATTTCTGTCAGGCTAGGAGTGAAGCTAGCCTCTCGCCTGCTCAGTTCGTCAGGAGCCTCGTCGCTCAGTTGCTGCAGGCGAGTGCTGATGGGATTAGGCTGCAGTCTGCTGCTAACTCGGTGAGTTAATTTTTTTTTTTTAATTATAGCTTGTGGAATATGTTAACGCGATATACGCTTTTGCGAGGTTAAACTTTAGGGTTTGCATTTATAACTTGATACTTTGTTATTTATCCTCGTTTCGTTCAAGGTTTAGGTCGTTTTTCATTGCAGGCCGGGTATTGAGTTACCTCGTTAGGATGTGGTGTTGAAGTAAATAATATAAATCATGGCTGTTGGATGTTTAATGGTTATATGTATATGAAATAACAAAGCGATAAATAATTTTTACAAACGTTATTCCGAGAAATACAATATATATACAGGCATTGGGCGTACATAAAAATGAAAGTTTCTTACGTAATTTTCAGTTTTATACAAAAAAAAAAAACATAAACTTGACCTCGATTGTATCAATTAAATTTTTTAATTTTCGACGAGTGTAATTTTTTTTTCAGATAAATTGTAGCGTATATATACAATATTCACTTACAACTTTCTCTGTGTCATAAAGTCTTCACAAAATGTGTCATTAAAAATAATTTTCCGTTAATCGTAGTCTGTCAAAACATCGCCTTACAACTTAATAATAAAACACATACTTACGGTTAAATGTTAAATTACAGGAGGTGATAATTTTTCTTTTTCAATATATATATATATATATCGTGATTCACTTGATGAAGACTAAAAGACTCAACACTTAAGATTGAATCTTAATCGCGCGACATCTTTTCCGCGTACACCAAGTGCGAAAGCTCGACGGAAATTTACATTCCGTTTATGCGTCACACGTCGAGCATTATACTATATACCGGTATATGTATAATGCACACCGCAAGTGGATATAGTGACGTCACGTCGGAGCATTTCTTTTGCGTGCAGCATTCTTTTCATTTTTTCGCGCTAATTCGGATACACGCGCAAAAATTCCCGCTGCTGGAGCTTGTGATGTGCAAAATCGTAAATCCGCGTTTTTATTGCTTGACGCCTAACTTTGATCCTGGTTCAGAAATCCATTAACGTCCCGTCGTGGACGAGAAGAAAGTATATATTATGTGAAAAAATAAAATGTTTATTCTCTTTCGACGGTTTACGACGAGTTTTAATGTATGCGCATGGAAAAATGTTGAAAATATGTGGTTCAATTAAAGGGAAATGTAACATGGAACAAGTTACTTTTTAACGTTTTTATAAAAGGTTTCATTTTGCTGTATTGCGGTTCTTGTTGATATATAATTAATTCTTAATTTATCTCTAAAGTAAAATATATTCCTCTTAATTAAGTGACTTTCATAAATTCTCAATTCTCTCATATTGGGTCTGATCTGTTTACGACGCTTGAGGTATTCATAAATATATTTATTGTTATGAAAATGGAGCACCGTAATAATTAGTTACGAAATAAGCTTCGTAATTGTGTTTTCTTGTTGCATTGTTATGAAGCATACAATAAATTATACGGTTTTAAAAAGGTCATTTAATATTACAAACATAGTATTTTGCGAAAAAATAAAGTTAATTTATTTTATGATTTACTGGATGAATTATATTTAAATTAAGTTTTAATATTGCGTTTGTCACTGTGGTATATAGTATTGTTACGTCAGTAATATTGTATAAAAAGTACCTTTTTAGTATAAAGTTAATTAATGAACGAAGAACTACAATTTCATTATTATTAAACAAAAGAAAATACTAACCGTAAAATAGGAATGAAAGAGAAAACAATTGTTAGAAAAGAATAGAAGCAGTTTTTTAAACTTTCGTTACATTTGAAAAACAAAAAATTTTTTTTAAGTTAATTTTAAATGAAATTTTTTTCCGTTTAACAATCAAGCCTGTACTCATCAAACATTTTACCTGTTTTTATTTTAACTATAAAAAAAGCGTCGAAATCGCTCTTATTTTACAAACTAGCATTTAAAAACAACGACTTAAAAACCACATTTGAAAAAATCACTTATAAAACATATTCATACCCGCATACCATTCACTGTCAAATTAATCAACTCCCATCTTATATTCCATCGGCAGCTACCAAACTCACCGAGCGGTAGCACGACGACTATCGTGACGACGGCAACGAGCACCAACTCGCCAACGAACGAGCATGGCACGTCGGGTAACAACGGTACCTCGACGCCAGCTACATCATCGCGTGAGGCCATCGCTGAAGCATACGCGGAGAAGCTACGCACGGACACCGATATCCAGGCGGCGCTACAACCCGAAGTCCTTGACCGTAACCCCGACGAAGCACTGCGTAAAGCTGTGCTCTTTCCTCTGCTGGAAGTCGAGCCACCTAAGGATTGTCTCCTGCTAGTCGTGGATTCCATCGATGAAGGACCGATACACAGTCCTGGTTCAACTTCCGCTCAACAGGTCGGTATTATCTTATCGATGATGACAGCGAGGGGGGATTTTTCAGTAGTGGACAGCTGTGATTCCAAAGTACTGTTGTTTGTTCAGCCGTTGTTATCTTTCGCAAAGGGGGTCTGGGGAATCGTGCTGAGAGAGGAATGGAATAAGTTAATGGAAATTTAAGTGTGAAAGTGGATAATCGATATATCGGGTGGTTGTAAATTGAGAAAGCTATTTTTTTTTTGTTTTCACTTCGATTGTCTATAATTGGGGAATTATCTATAATGCCCAGAGGCCTGCCGTTGATTAAACGTCTATTAAAGAGCATTTGCCCTGTGAAATTTCCATCAGTTTCCGCTAAATTGCAACATGATTAATTATAGTCGCGCGTGTGAAACGAAAACCGATAGCCGATCGGTAACGGTGATATCCGTATTTTTCAAAATGTAGGTCTATATAGTTTTAATTGATTATTTTGTGATGAATATTGTATGTGGTCTATAGGTGATATATTAATAACACAGTAGACTTCATTGAATTAGTATTTCTATGAGACTGTTATAGTTAAATTGAAAGAGCTGCTGATAATGAAAACGGTTTTGATAAAATATAGAATAAACGTTTATTGGTATATCGATGTCGAGATTAAAATAGCTGATATTTTCTATGAATTTATATTGTTTTCTCTCACTCAATTATGTAGTCGACAATCAGATCATAATTAAATTTAATTACAAAGTTATATTCAAACATCAGCTCAGTTGTTTAATTATAAGAAAATATTAAACTCTTTTACTTCAACTTTAGCTAACTTTTCACTTCTTTTGCCACCATAGGCGACGAGCGCAAGCGTCCTTGCTCTGAACGCATCAAGCGGTCGTGACTCCAAACGCGAATCCGAGAACGAGGACGAGGAGGAAGTTTCGCGCACCATAGCTGAGCTTCTAGCCAATCACCATCACTTGTTCCCGCAATGGTTACTGCTTGTGTGTACGGCACGTCGCCAAAGCAAAGCGATTTCACGTATGTTCACCGGTTTTCGGAAGATCTCACTGGACGATTTGAGAAAATCTCAAGTGGTACGCGATGTGCAGCAGTACATACTAGCACGACTTGACCAGGAGGATGCACTCAGACAGCATATATCCAGGGACACAGCTGAGATGCTAAATCATCTGCATATTAAGAGCAATGGCTGCTTTTTGTATCTGGAGAAGGTCCTCGACGGCGTCGCCGAGAATTTCATCGTGCTGAGAGAAGTCAGAGAGATTCCCGGTTAGTGCGAATCGATTTTTTTTAAAAATATTGTTGGATGCAACTTGTTGATTCAATGCTTGTAATACTATAAAAATTTCAGAACGTAAATGTTGTAACAGCCTTGTTGAGTTATCTAAAGGATTAACTATATTTCTATTGGCTTTGTTCTCTGAGAGTGCGAAAAAGCATGTTTTATTTACACTTTATTTTATTTATTGAATAGATATTTTTACAGGTTGAATAAATATTTTCAATGATTGCGGGTGGATGTTATTTTAAATTAATAAATCTCTTTTCAATGTAGATACACTTTTTACGATGATTTGTTGACATTTTATAATTCTTATCAAAGCTATTACCTTGTTGCTTATTATTTTTATGACTTTTATCTTTATTGTTTGCAACTTTTAATGATACTTATGCCAAATACCGAATAAATAATTATTATAAAAAATACTGAGGTTGTTAAACAACTTTTCCGAAAATTTTGAAGAGAATGGAATTTACTATCTACATTTGTTACTTTCAAACCATCAATTATTTGGTGTAAGCTGGCCAATCCTTCTGACTGAGCATTACCTCAAAAGTTTAATGCAAATACTTCATATTATTTCATATTTATCTAGGAATTAAATATGCTAAATTCTCAAAACTACCATATTCATTAAAACCTCTCACAAATCATTTCTGATTTTTTTCCTCTCACAGGGACATTAAACGGCCTCTACCTATGGCTCTGCCAGCGGCTCTTCAGCCGTAAGCAGTTCGCTAAGGTGCAGCCGTTGCTGAACGTGATACTAGCAGCAAAGCTGCCGATAACTCAGGCGATACTATTCGAGTGCGTGAAGACGGCCAACACGACGCTCACGCAGGAGGACTTCAATCGTCAGCTGCATCTGCTACGGCGCGTTATCTCCGTGTCTCGCGCCGGCGCGCTCATGTTGTTCCATCATAGCTTTGCTGAGTGGCTACTCGACGTCAAACACTGCACGCAGAAATATCTGTGCTCGGCTGCTGAAGGTACGGGGTCTGGGATGGATTGTTTGCTGTTAGGGGGATAAGGGGATATTGTGGAAATGTTTAAGTTTGTTGATGTCGAAAATTTTTATTTAAAAAATTAACTAGTGCGAGTATGCAATGTACCGTGATAATCTAAGAACTAAAATTACATAGAGATTTTATATAATTTTTTGAGTGTTTTTTGTTGTCAATTATTCTGTTAAATAAATAAATTTATTGGTTTTGTGATACAAGTAGAAGATAAAGATATTTAATTGTACAAATTCATAATCATATTTAATAAAATCCACTCATAAAAATTGTTTGTCTATCCACCAGGCCACGCTATGCTCGCCATGTACTACACACTCCGCGCGCCCAACCTCGACCCCGACGAGATCTGTGTGCTCGCGCAGCACGTGCAGGGCGCTTTCGCGTACCAACAGCAGCACCACCAGCACCATCCATATTATCAACAACAGCATCACCACCATCATCACAATCACAGCCAGCAGCCAACATCAACAGCCGTCATAGTTAGCGGGGTTGCCACCACGGGACCAGCGCCTTCGACCATCACCGCGGTATCGGCGCTTACAGGTGACACCACGAGTATAGCGACCACAACTACTGCACCTGTGCCTTCAGCACCACCGGCACCTGTGGTACCACTTGCGCCCATGTTGGATTCGTACACGCTGCAGCTGCTCTGGCTTATTGGCAGTGGTGCGCCGTTAAGGCATTGCTATCTGGACAGCAGCGAGTGTATCCTGTGGCCCAAGCAGGATACGAAGCTGCTGAAGCTGCTGGTGGATGCCGGGGCGAGGCTATCGGAGAAGCTCGCCGATGAGGAAGAGTGCAGCAAGAACGCCCTTGTTACTTCTAGTCAAGTGCGTTTAATTTTTCTTCTTTATTTGTCATTTGTTCTTGGTGTTTGTTCAGATGAGTAATGGAAATAATTTGTCTCTTTAGATATCTCGTAATTCAAGTCCCGCGGACGAATCGCCGATAGAGCCCCTGGCTGAGCTCCTCGGTGAGAACGGTGATATTAATGCAACAGACTCCTGCGGTCGTACGATATTACATAATCTCGCGGCAGATGGGAACGCCACTCTTCTCGAGTTAGCCATTGAAACCTGTCCTCAGGTAAACCCAACGCGAATTAGACAATGTAAATAGGAATGTATATCAAGGGACATGTTTATTCATCTGATATTGTATTTACGCAGGCTAAGTTGGAAGCGACCGATCGTCACGGACAGACAGCTCTGAATCTAGCTGCTCGACATGGTTACTCCGACGTAGTGAAGGTACTGCTGACTGCGGGCGCCAATGTTGATCATGCTGATTGCGACGGCTGGACTGCCTTAAGAGCCGCCGCATGGGGCGGACATACCAAAGTACGCCGATTTATTTAATCTACAATCTCATTGTATCTTACCGACTACAATATAAATAAAACTAACGTTAAAACCTTGTATCATAAATAGGTGGTAGAACAGCTATTGGAGTGCGGCGCGATGGTCGATTGCGCCGATTGGGACCAACGCACGGCGTTGCGCGCCGCTGCTTGGGGTGGCCACGAGGAGATCGTGAAAGCGTTGCTGCAGCATGGCGCTGATGTTAATAGAACAGACGACGAGGGTCGTACTGCCCTCATCGCTGCTGCTTACATGGGACACAGTGAAATCGTCGAGCATTTGCTGGATTACGGGGCGGAAATCGATCATGCCGACAGTGATGGGAGAACGGCGTTGAGTGTCGCAGCGCTCTGTGTGCCATCGAATCATGGTTACACTAAGGTGTGTAACATTTCTAGTGGTTGTGCGGTGCATGTTTATTTTTTAATAGTTAATTTAATAGTCAACTAATGTTAATTCGAAAAATAACGTTATAGAAAATGATTTGTACAAGCAAAGATTAATTTCATTGTGATAATAATTCATGTTTATCGACGAATAAATTACTTTTTATTAATTTAAACTTAAACATAATTATGTGAATAATAAATCTTTCATATGACATGCATTAGTTAGCAGCTATTCTCTATTTTATTTTTAAATAATGTCAGCTGTGAACATTTTTAATGAAGACACAAATCCTTGCATAAATTATAAGATTCTTATTATAGATTACTGTTTTCATTGTTATGCATTAGCGAAAAACTATTTTCAGATTTACCTTTAAACAACATAAATATACCAAATAATTAATAATAAATCTTTTACTTCATAACCAGGTCGTCAGTCTGCTACTGGAACGAGGAGCAGATGTGAACCACCAGGACAAGGATGGTATGACGCCGCTGCTCGTCGCCGCATTTGAGGGTCACCGTGACGTCTGCGAACTGTTGCTCGAGTACGAAGCCGACGTCGATCACTGCGACGCTACCGGACGAACGCCCCTCTGGGCTGCTGCTAGCATGGGTCACGGTTCCGTTGTTGCTCTCTTGCTCTTCTGGGGCTGTTACGTAGACAGTATCGATAACGAGGGCAGGACCGTGTTGAGCGTTGCCGCGGCGCAGGGTGGGACTGATGTTGTTAGACAGCTTCTCGATCGAGGTGAGTGGTCTTCCTTGATGTGAATAATTTTTTTGGGTGATTAATTCTTTAACTTGATATATAAATTTATAAAAAATATACTACACCGAAAACTTAAAGTTAACGGAAAGGTAGGTCACTCCCTACATTTTTTTTCGTTATCGGATAATTCATGATCGGACACGACACACTTACCCTTCCCTATTACAAAGAAAGCTATGCCGTGATGTAAAAAAACACCGATCGATCCATCATTACAGGCTTGGACGAGCAGCATAGGGATAACTCGGGCTGGACGCCGTTACACTACGCCGCTTTCGAAGGCCACATAGATGTATGCGAAGCTTTACTTGAAGCTGGGGCTAAGATCGATGAAGCCGACAACGATGGTAAGGGTGCACTCATGCTGGCTGCCCAGGAGGGTCACACAACTCTGGTCGAAAGGCTTATTGAACAGCACTGCGCGCCTATTGATCAGCACGCGCACGATGGAAAAACTGCCCTCAGGTATGAAGAAAACGTCATATTTTATTTTGTTACGTTTATACAAATATAGTTATACTTATATATTTAAATTTCTCGTAGATTGGCTGCTTTGGAAGGACACTATGATACTGTCAAGGTGCTGCTACACCACAACGCTGATATCAACGCGAAGGATGCCGACGGTAGGAGTATACTTTACATCCTAGCTCTGGAAAATAGACTGGCAATGGCTAGATTTTTGCTGGAGCAGGCTCGTCCCGATATCGAAAGCAAAGATTCTGAGGTAAATCTTATTCTCCTTTGTGAGCCCTTAATTCACATATATGTGTAAATAACATTTAATAATAAACATTACTAATTTTTGATATCACAGGGCAGATCAGCATTGCACGTAAGCGCTTGGCAGGGCCACGTAGAAATGGTCGCGCTTCTACTCACCGAAGGCGGCGCTAATGTGAACGCACGTGACAATGAAAATCGAACTCCCTTGCATTCCGCCGCCTGGCAAGGACACGCGGCCATCGTGCGCCTACTATTGGAGAACGGCGCAACTCCCGATCATACCTGTAATCAGGGAGCTACAGCTTTAGGTCAGTTTAATTGTAAATTTATTGTAGTGAAAGATGATTGTTACGCTGGATATTAATGATTGGTTTAATCTATCAGGTATTGCTGCGCAAGAAGGTCACGAGAGCTGCGTGCGCGCATTGCTGAACCACGGTGCCGATCCCAACCACTCGGATCACTGCGGTAGGAATGCCATCAAAGTAGCTGCAAAAAGTGGCCACGACACCGTCGTACGATTACTCGAGGAACACGCTGCGAATCGACGCTGTTCACGACCAGGTAAATACTCAAACCCTTCTTTAAAAAAAGTGTCTCTGTTGTCAATGTGAACATTTGGTGTATATTATATCTGTGCTTTAAATGTCGAAAGAATGATGGAAAAACACTTAGAATCACTTATTAATACCTTTACACAACCAAAGTCTCGTTCATAGGAGGCAGTAGTAGTGCAACATCAGTTACCTCGAATTCGACGACGGAAACCAAGCCATCGTCTGCTGTGCTCAATCCCATGTCAACGCAATACAGCCCGGCCGAGTCGCCCGATTCGACCAAGAGACGAAGCTGCGTGTCACTGGGTAACAACTCGAGTAACAGCAAGTCTAGCAGTAATCTGACTGGCAGTACTAAAAGCGACCGGTGCAAGATCAATCAGAATCCGCCAGTTATCAATCAGGGATCGAGCAGAGTAAGTGTGATATTGATTCTTAGGAATGCTACTTGTTAAGAAAGTAAACTGAGTAAATATGCGTTTTCATTTTTAAATATTTATTGTCAAGCCACACGAATCTTTGTAGAGTATGGAAATTTAGTTATTTATCTATGTATTTATTATTCATAACTTTATTATGTACATACTAGCTGTGGTTTACTTATTTATACATTTATTATATAGCGATACTTGCTTTTTCTAACGTATATTGGATTTAAATATTTACGTCTAGTTATTTGAGTATAAATCAAATAAACTTGTAAATTACTATACTTAGAATACCAGGGAAATATATTTTTATAAAATCGGAAATAATTTTTAAATTTAATTTTCAATTCTTACCAACCATATTAAAAATACTTCTTAAAAATTTCAGCAGGCAGTGTTATCCTTCACCCAACAGCTTCAGCAGTGCTCACGCGGCGTCAAATCTCGCCCGCTCAGTAAGCTTCTCTCGCCTCTAAAGAGCGAGCCTCAGAGTCCGATTTATGCATCACCGCCGCATTCACCTTCAAGCGATAGTCTCATCCCGTACTCGCCGACGAACACCAGTCCGCCGAGTGCCCAGACAGCTGCTAGTATTATTCAAAGCCAGCTAGGAGTCTCCTTGCTCACTGCCAATCAGAGCACACAGTACAAGCCGGCGAGCGGCTATGATCGTACCGGGGCGTTGTATGACGCTATTTGTATTAAGAAGAGCCAACATGTGGTAGGTTTCTTAGGGTGTGGTTCTGGAGAAACAGGATTTTGAAAACCAGTGAAATAATGCGGGCGAGAAAATTGTATGTGGAATAATAATAGAAAATTTTTTATTTTTGATTCAAGTCGATAGAGATATTTTATCCAGAAATATAATTTCATTTGTTTTCAAAATATAGTTCTCTCAATGTTTATAACAGAGGAGTGTGGATTGATTAATAATGTAATTTGTTTTTTAAGCAGCAACCTTTGCTGGAAAACTCCACCGAGACCAAACCGTTTGAACTGACGAATGAGATGCTCGGTTTGTCTGTTAATTCAGAGAGGAAGAATGGTCATGAGGAGAGAAAGCTCCCTGACACTCATTTCACCAGAGATACTCACATGAGGATCATTTTGGGCAACAGCGGAGCCGGAGTCGGGCGCAATGTTAAGCATACCACTGAAAATATCACTGGAAAGTACGTAATTTTACTTTTGTTTTAAAAATTATTATAGTTTGCTGAATACAGTGTTATTAATATTATGATGTTCACATTTTAGCTCTGGCAATTCGAGACCAAAAAGAAATGGCTTAGTCTCTTCTAACCCGGCAATGCGCCTAGTCGCCGGAGTTAGAAACGGCATTGAGAATGCAACGAATCGAAACAAGCCAGTGACCACGCGCGTCAATGGTTTCCAGTGGAAGGCAGAAGCTAGAAAAGAAACTCCCTTATAGGAGCAGGTACGATGCGATAACTTTATAAAATTCTATTCGCTTTGGAGCTTGATTATTTTTCTAAATCAACGAATTAATGGTTACAGGATTTAACTTTTGCTAAGTGTACGCATGAGGCAGTGAGCCATCGGCACAGTTCCTCAGATTGGAGGAGCTACCTGAGCAAAAAGCGTAAATCCATTCGACGATTTTTCTCATTTCCTTTGAGCAGAATCAAACTACCGCCAAAGAAGGAGAGTAAGAGGAGGAGGCGCAAGAAGAAAGACGAAATGTGATTGTGTTCGGGGGGCCAGCGAATAGCTCGCCCCCTCGAATCGATATACCAAATCCTTTAACGAATCGTACGAAAAAAAATTTAAGAAAAATATTATAAAGTTAATATTACCGATTAAAGAAGTTACGTATAAATATATATAAAAGAAAAAAAAAAACACAAAACAAAGAAAATTATAAGTAGAAACGAGCAGGTGTAATCCTAAACGACATTAAGGAATGTGTGTATAAATGTAACATTTAGAAAGTCCTCTATTGATCTCATCGAAGCTTATAAAACGTGCGTTAGTTTGTGTGTATACGCGCGCGCGGGCGCCCGCCCACATCCGCGCGCGTATATATTCCTCTTACGTAAGCTGTGACGTGAACCTAAACCGTAAATTTAAAGTTGAAGCAAAAAAAAAGATGATAAGATAGATGATAGAGATAGAGAGAGAGAACGAAAGCGAACGAAAGCGATAGTTAGACAGCAGAAGACTCGTACACGAAGACTCTGCGTCTACGTGAGCGTATGAGGGTAATATAGAAAGAATGAGCAAGTGTAGATTGGGGTAAAGACTGAATGCACGCGAAATACAGTGCTAATTTTTCGACGAAATACTTTGATGACGAACGTAGATTTTAACGAAGTATATATTAAAGGTGATGATGACATGTAAAGAATTAAAAAAAAAGAACAAATACTATTATATTATTATTATTATTATAGTAGCATTGAGAATCAAGAATAAACGAGTTTTAGTATTGTGGCAGGATTTTTCTTTCGATCGAACTAAGTCTTAAAAAAAGGAATACGTAAAAGCATGGCCTCAATTCAAAGAGAAAAGAAAACGAGATTTGTGTATATAAGAACAAAAACAACTATGTAATTGCACGCATATAACGCATTATGTACTTTTTATATTATTTTATTATTGATATTATTGCGAACAAAATATTTATTATTAGTTCTAGTACTCTTATTAGTGATGATTATAGCACTATTATCGACTTCCGTTTCGTTGTTACGATGCACTAGACGAATCAATAAATTAAACTTTTAACAAAACAAGATTTCTGATATTCATTGTCCAATTATATTTTCCAGACTATAGAAAACAGTGTGATTTTGATTACATCCATATACACAAATGTATATTCTAAGTTATGATTAATGATAGTAGTGCAATTACGTACATAATTGCACTTTCGCGTGGTGTTTGACATTGACAAGCGTGTCATTATAAACATATATTATAATCTTAGATAAGGCACCTTCGGAAAGCATTTTAAGCAATCGATAAAGCGCGCATTTCCCATGCTTTTTATTACCGTTACAGTTACCATGAATGACGTTCCTAACACCTTATCGTCACAAATCACTATACGCAATCGATTAACATGAAAACTCTCCCCTCACCATGTAAAGAAAATCACCTCCCCGTGAAATAAACGCGATTGCCGTAGTAACTCATCGCTTTGGGATTAACGGGGATTGGAAACGCCGCTTTTTTCTGTCTCCTGCGTAGCATTTGGTTTTTGCAGAACGTCAGCTTCTCAATCAACAGGATGAACATGGACGCGGTGAAGCCGACGAAGAGGAGTGCGAATATTAAATCCACCTGGCTCATGTCGATTGATTGGAACGGCATTTCCTCGGTTTCTTCTAGCTTCCAATCCAGCCATCGATCTCGTAGCCCGTCAATCAGTCCCGATTCTGACATTTTTAGCAATCTAGGACAATTGAATTATTATCCTGTTAGAGAGTATTTACCCGATGTAAAAAAAACATTGACTTTCAAATGGATTTTATGCAATTGGTTTCTATTGTGTAAAGCATTAAAAGCCATTAATGCGAGAGAACAAAGTCAATTAGCTATCTTTTTAAGAGAGAATGTCGTAGAAAGGTCAATTGTCAATTGACCGAAAAGAGATTAGTGCTTGATTGGATTAATTTTTCATCCACTTCTATTCTAATATTGTAAATTTGAAAGCAGATTAATCATTCTAAATTTAACATGCTTTTATCACTTTCGTATAATAATGAAAGCTAATAAAAATTTCCCTTTCCAAACTTAACAAAATTCAAATCTCTTTCTCTTCTACTTTACATTAAAATCAACTTAACACTTCAAAAGAGAATATACCCAAAACGCTCACCCTGTATCAAAGCTCCGCTTGTACTTGAACCCCTTCTTAATCGCTGACGCGATCCAAGTCTCGAAGTACGACGATGCAGTCGGCACCAGCCTACAAACATTCTTCCCCATTGCATTGTGCCTATCCTCCGCTTCGAAAGCCGCGAATTTTTGGCCCTCCGTGAAGCAGACCTTGCGATACAGCTCGCCAGCCGAGTCGGCGAACGAAACCCGGTTTTTGTCGCTCATATGCCTGTAGTTCCTTGACACTGTCTCCTACGCCGACGATAAAAAGCTGAGATATTTATATTTGTACACTATACATGAAGGCTTGTTTATGTATTTTACTCTGAATTCTTTATGGACCATGGACCCGCGGAACGCGACGACGTCGTACTTGCTCTCGCGGATTAAACTACGAAAGCCCTTAAACGGCAGGATAAACTTTTTATTCATCATGAGGAAAATTGCGTTCGAACTGAAAGCTATCATGATCACCCAGGAGAACATGCTCGTACAGATGTAGATTATTCGTGATTTGTTCTGCAGCTCCAGCGGTACATTACCTAAAATAGTTGCAATATTTTAGATGCTTCGTATATACTTTGATTTTCTTTTTACTATAACCTTTGCTGGAAGCTATGGCCACGGTGTAAAATATATGATCCTGCAGATTGTAATGAATCTTCTCCTTTCGAGCTCTGGTCGAGTGCTGCTCGCATAGGTAGCCAACTACTGCCAGCACGAAGAGCATGAAGATGAATGATAGCCAAACCTTTATCTTGAACAAGTGGAACATCCATGCATCGTCGTGTCGCCATTCTGGCTTTATATACAAATGGTAGCTGAAACGAAAATTTGATTTTTCTGTAGCAATTTTTTTTTCTTTTTTGAGAACATTAATATATTTATTATATACCGGATTGTCCAAAGAGGTATGGTGTAATCTAGTAGGTCTAGGCGGCCAGAGAAGACACCAGTTCGAGGAATTATTTGCGAGAGATTCTGCTCTAACATACCCAGTATACCATCGTAGCTTCCGTTCTCCGATTTCAATCCGAAATTTCGATGTTGTTGCTTAATGGGCACGAGACTGGAGTGATTTGTCATTGTCAAAAGAATAATTAAAGTTACTGAGGGGCGTGAATGTCTATTTACTTACGTGAAATTTAAGTAGTCCGATAAAATCACCCAGATTTCACCGCAGACGCCGGTAATTCTGGTGTCATTATCGACGTAACTCACCAAATTCGTTTCCTATTAACGATTAAAGGCGGATTGCGTAGTACGAGGTTGAATATAAGTGTCCATAGTTTGGATGATGGTTATATTGAAAAATTGAAATCATAAAAATAGTAACTGGTCAATAAACAAATGAGTATTATAGTGTAAACTTACTTGAAAATAGGAAATTTTCAATATTTCTCCATTGAAATTGTGATACTCTATTTCACGAAATCTTTCGATTCGTTCGTCGTGAATAGCTGAAAAAGTTGAGATGCTGAATAGTGGCACGAAATTTTCATCCTTTTTGCTCCAAATAACTCCGCTGATTGCCCAAGAAATTTTCAAAATAGCAAACAGTGGCAACAAAAATAAACGCATTTCTCTGAAAAAATCAGCTACTGCCGAAGAAGCGCAATTTATTGTAAAATATTTTTTATTACATTGAAGACTTTACAGTGGCATTTGAAGATAAGATTTGAATCGATTCACAGCGAGAAATGACAGTATAAATTGCATTACATCGGACGTTGCATTATTCGTCGTATCTGATTTGTCATTAATTATGGAGACGCAATGCACTATATACATATTTCTTTCACTTTGTTATTGTCATAGAGTAATTTATATAGCAGTCATTTTAGCTAAATTTGTATAACCGGTAAGCGCAATTATTTTTTTGTAATATTTTTTTAAATAAAAATATCTTTTAAATTTTATTAAGAAGCCCAAAAAATAATAATTCTGTTTTCTACAGTAAGTGTCGCAGCAGTTTTTAGATTAATATATACTATATTGTATATTAAGATTACCTGTACTTCTTAAGAAAGACAATACTATCGATGTGAATGTAAAAATAATTTTTACACTTATTTGAGCGAAGTATGGTCATTATCTATGTAAAAATCAATTCATTAGATTTCGTAAGAAACATTAGAAGATATTTATGCATAAATTATATTTAGTAATTTATAATCTCTTATAAATCTACTATTACAATGTAAAGATGAATTCGATTGTTTTCTGTATCTTTATCCTACATCTCATTATTTTACAAAACGAAGCAGCAAGTAATTTATTTCAAGCCTTAACAGAGACCGATCCTTTATGGGAAACCCTAGTGAGTATAATGATAATAATAAGGTATACATTTAGAATTAACTAACATTAACTATTTTCAGAAAATTTTTATTAAAAACTGTTTTACAAAATATTTTGGAACTTTCATTATGATTGGTAATTGGACCATCGAAGAACGTATTATACTACGTGAACTTTTCTCCAATGCGATCCCCGTTAATTTAATGTCAGTCAATGAAATTAATATTTTTCAAAAACACCAATGTTTTCGAGGCTTCTTCCAAATAAATGAAACTGTTATTAACACAAGATGTAAAATAGCAACCAATGTTACCATTCTTGTTTCGTCAAATATAACACTTATAAATATCTTAGAAAATCTAAGAACTTCCGTTTGGTGGAATAATGAAGCATATTTTTTACTTGTCAATGCAGATGCTAAGAATGGATGCAGATCGGCTAGAGAGTTCTTAAAATTAATTTGGGAGTATAAAATTTTATCTGTTTTGTATTTCTGTAAGAATATTCATGGTCGTGTCACTGTATATAGCTTCAATCCATTTGCTCAAATAGGGACTGATATTTGGAACGTGGTGAAAGCTGATGGCAATGAAAGTACTCGTTGGACATTGCTTCAATTTTATGGTAAGAACCGTTTAATATTTTGTAAACTATTCATTCACATTCTTTATGAAATGTAGTTTTATCAATGAATTATTTTCAACTTGGTTCGCAGAAATACATGATAGAAAATGTGACTTTGATTTCGATAAAACTAAAAACCTTGATAAGTACCATATTAGGATAGCATCGATGATACAAGTAGCCAAACAAGAAGTAGGACTAAAAAGGGATGTGTTACATTTTATATTCAAAAGACTAAATGCTGTCCTTACTGTAAAGTATTACAATACTTTCGGTTTCGTTACTAACAGTGGACCAGTCGGATTTTTAAAAGACATTGATACAGGTATGATAGATTTTGTAGGCACTGAAATGTTTATGCGTAATTACTGGAAAATGATGACTCATGCCATCGGAAACAGCGGAGTTTGCATAGTGTCGCGTATGTATCCTGTATCATTCGCCAAAAGATTCATGTCCGTTTTCACAATTCAAGTATGGTTTTGTCTGATCGGTACAAGCTTGCTGTCTATCATTACGTTCAAGTGCATTCTTGATCAACCCTTAGCTGATTCGACAATGGAATTTCTACGCATATTCACTGCAACGCCAATCCTCAGATCGCCAACACGTTCACGCAGTCGATTATTCCTCGTGAACATCCTCTATCTAATCTTTATGATCAATCTGTACATCCAAAGCCGTCTAAACGCCGTGCAAACGGCTCCTGACTACATCCCAGCCATCGAGGCTCCTGACGACCTCATCAAGTCAAACTTACCGATCTATGGTCTAGCTCATCATCGAGAGTATGTCTACCACACGGAGTTGCGCGAACGCTTTCAAGAAATTTGGGATATATTTACCTGCTTGAAAGGACTAGTTGATAAAGAGAAGTTGGCTTGTCTGGTGCACACAGAATCGCTTAGAAGGTTTGGTCATATTGACAGTAAGATCCACAAGGCCAAAATCAACTTGTTCGATGGACCGACGGCGTATACATTTTCCGAGGACTGGCCATTAGCTGCCAAAGTTAAAATGCTTCTGCTGTATGTCAACGAGATGGGAGTTTATAAGTTGTTTTCTGAAGCACAGGTAAAGAATAATGATAAGACTGTCGAGCAACACATCGACATGAAACAAATGACATTTTGCTTTCTGATACTTTTCTGGAGCTGCGTTTTGTCAGTTTGTACGCTTTTTGTAGAACTTATACTTCATAAATTAGAGAAATCTGATCAATTTCAATACTTGTTTATATTTATTAGAAAGATTTACCAATGTGTTGCATCTCGGATGAATTATTTAAGAAACTTATTATTTAAGAGGATATGATTATGCTTTAAATGTCAGTTTTTACGAGCGTAATAGAATGTTGGAGTCATGGCACATTTGAATAATATTCACATTAATTATATTCAATTTTCAATATAATCAATACAATATAAATTAGTACTAATTTTTTCTTTGAACCCTTTTAACATCAAGTTTTTCAGCGTAAGTATTGTGACTGAAGGAAAACTTTTGGAGTATGAAGACCAAATCACATATTAAGCAGAAAGACTAATAAAAGCTGTTATTGGAGGGATTAACTGTGATAATATATATTTTGAATGATAGTTCATACTTTTTTTAAAAATCTCATGTTTTCCACTTTGAATGCTAAGCGACGTTAATGTTTAATAGGAACGATTCCGGATCTTTGAGAAGAAAGTATAATTGATGGCAGTTGAAGAATATTAAAAACTGTAAAACACATACAATATATTTAAGAAATAAAAAAATCTGGTAAGCTACCTAGCTTTCATCATTACATGCTAACAAACAGCTGTTTCTTATTGATCGGAATACCACGTGTGTGTGTGTGTGTGTGTGTGTGTGTGTGTGTGTGTGTGTGTGTGTGTGTGTGTGTGTGTGT
>JAYJLV010000001.1:19906294-19921597 GCA_036873485.1 Torymus texanus | reverse complement strand
ATATTTATATGCAAAAATTTGCAAAAGTAAAAATAGAATTTAAATACATTTAGAAAAATAGAATTTCAAATACAGTATTGCAACCTTGAAGAACTTTTGTAATTTATGTGCATACAAAATGACGACATACATCTTTTTTCTGGGTACTTTTGGCAAGAAGTGTCGATACTTGATGAAAAACAGAACCACCTTGCGACATTAAAAAAATCACTTTTTCCCCTTTACTTAATCTAAGAATTTTCTTTTCCTAGTTCACATTTCGCTTTAACAAGGCTCGAAAAATTCGGCTCTAAAAAATCTCAGCCGCTACATCACACGAAAGTCGCAACGTGGTTTTTCAAAAATTGTAAAAGTGCTTTTTATTAGCCATCTTCAGTCCTTATACGCGGCCAATTGCGTTGAGTCTCTCGTTTTTCGCGTTATCTGTCTATTTATTCGACTAAACATCCAGCGGACTACATGCTACTATATACACCGACTCTTTTTCTCACTTCGACGCCTCTTGCTTATCGAGGAGTATAAATATAGTGTAGCAAAAACATCGTCGGAGCACAACATATAGCTTAGCCGATTCTTCATCATCACCTTCGCTCTCACGCTCGTCGATCCGAACTTCTACTCAATTCGTGTAACAAAATTCTTCTAAATTAGGCAGTGTATCGTCATCTCTCATTTTTTTTTCTCTCAATTAGTTCTACATTGCGATTTAGTTATTTATACTTCTATTTCCTCACACACGTCTAAGTCTATATGTATAATTTCGGATCACCGCGCGTTCGTTAGAACAATTTACGCCGTTTTCTATTTTTTTATATTATTTACAAAGCGTACTTTGTAACATCTAGGGTGTATGCTTTAGTACCTTCGAATAACGCATGGCACGGATAGAGCCAGACTGTTTGCACGTATAAAATAACTCGGATTCCTCTAACCGATTGAAGCTGCTATCTCATGGTCGCTGATGGTCAGGCGTAGACTTCAGGATGTCAGGTTGGGTAGGTACGCAGCTTGAACCTACAAGAATAAAATTATCAAACATTGCCTTCAGTTTAAGCATTTTAAAAGCAGCGTTAAATAAGTTGATGAATGCATACGTACCAGTTCCCGTTCGCAGAGTGGACTTTATAGACCGATGCGAGCCATTTCGTGTTAGCGTATTCATCTGTGGCGTTCCGGGTAGGGTGTGACCCAAGGCATTCATATAATCCGCTATTAATAAAGTAATTTCTAATATCTAAAAAAAGGAAATCATTAGTAAAACCATTGATACAATGTATCTCATATAAAATTAAATAAAAATAAATTGAATCTTTCAGCCAACCTTCGGTTTGCTCAAAGCGAACAGGAGCTTTTGCTCGGCGGCGCCTTCATCTGGACACGCGACGAGCATAAAATCATCGAGACAACCCCCGAACGTAACAATGTTAGCGTAATTGTAGCGACACATCACGGCCATCGTTTGCAGTTCGAGTAGCGTCACGCTTTCCTCCGACACAGCGATCCACACCGTCTGCGGATCCGGTTGTTTCAGCTATTGGAATAATGCAATTAAAGATTTTTATGTTTTGATTGAATCATAAGTATAGAAGAAGTTTGTCGATGAATATACCTTAGCTTGATAAAGCGTTGCACCAAAGAAGGGCCACTTCCTAGTACAAGTTAGGTAGATGCGCACGCAGTCTAGAACGCTGCGGCCTTTCAGCTGAATCCACTTTTCTTGAAGCTTCTCTTGCAATTCCCTAAAAGAAAAAAACAATTTTTGATTAATTTATTTTTATTGTTTTGTAGCATATGAATCAATGGTTTTATCGCATACCTTAGTTGATCAGCAGTAATATTTGCGCGATATCTGACAGGGTAAAATTTATCTAGAGCCTGTAATACTAAATGATGGGGATTGCTGCCCGGTCCACTACCTCGTGCCTTCTCCGTGTTGTACTCTCCATAATCGATCTGCGAAAATTAAACCAAACATCATTAAGATATTCTCATAATTGGCTCGTGATCGTTTTATTCAGCAAAAAGAAACTCACCTGTGCCATTAGCGCCGCAAGTTCGAAGGCTAATTCGCGATTGACCGGGAACTTGCCTTGCACGACCTGCTGGTTCACCTGGTAACACAGTAGCAGCCTTTCGCGATCCGTCTCCATCTTGGCAGCGTGCCTCCAGTAGCAGCGCGACTTGTACGTCAGTTGGATGACCCTTGTGTTCTCGAACTTGCCCGATCCCTTCTCTCGTAGCGCCGTTTCCCATTTAGAAATTATATCACATAGCTGGACAAAGAACATTGGATTGTAATTTGATTTTATTTAGACGATTCTTTCAAAATTTACTCATATTTTTTTTTAAAATGACAGTAAAAAATTGAATTGTTTGAAACTACGGTGTGAATAACAATTAATAACTACAAAAAGCTTTAGTTATATTTGGACATATTATATTCCTTATGTGATTTAAAAAAAAAATTTATTTTAAAATACAACAAACTTAATAACTTTTATTAGAAAAAAAAATATTTTAAGCACATAGGTATCTAAAGAAAAAGGCATAGTTCTGATGGCAATAATTAGAATCTTTCTATAGAAAAATCTTGATTTCTAATACTATAATACTATATCTTAAAATATCTTTACAAAAATAAAATACAAATTCGCAAAATTATTCGCAAAATTATCTGAAAATAAATATCGTTCCTAATATTTTAAACCCACGATTTCCTTTCTTACATTATCGAATTCTTTTTCCTCTTCAAAACCATATTCTATCACTTATATACTAACAGAAACAATTGCATTTCAACTCATCACATACTTTAGCTTGAAGATCGATGAAATGCTCGAGATCTTTCTCGATCGGGTCATCGCTGAACAGCGTAAATCCGCTGTGGTGTACGTCCCTGCAGCCGATTTCCTGGTTGAGCGTGGTCAGGAACTCCTCGATGGTGGTGCTGCCGTCGAAGCTGACCACCTGGTACGAGCCGTTGAGGAAGTGCACGGGTATCGAGTGCGGCAACGAGTGGTGATAAGGATTCTTCAGCAGGATCGACAGGACCTCCATGCGTGAGGGTTTCACCTCGCGACAGCCGTTTTGAAGCGTCCGTTCGAGCGCTCGCTCGCAATAGGCCGCGTACTTGCCGCATTCCGTTCTGAGGGGAGAAGAGATGTGGATTAAAGTATGTATCGTGGTGAGAATATGGTGGTTACTTTAACGTTTTGTTTTGTAGGTGAATATTTAAAGATCACGTTTGTTGAAGAGATTTCAGAGTCGAATATACATTCTTCTTGAATTTCTTTTGATTAATAATA
The DNA here is from genome assembly GCA_036873485.1 of Torymus texanus. Taxonomy (NCBI): domain Eukaryota; kingdom Metazoa; phylum Arthropoda; class Insecta; order Hymenoptera; family Torymidae; genus Torymus; species Torymus texanus. The sequence goes on along the minus strand of JAYJLV010000001.1, from coordinate 19,918,292 downwards.
AAAAGTAAAAACGTTAATGCTGCAAGCTTAATTTTTCAAAATATAAGATTAATAATTATTTTTAATTTATTTGTCCTTTGTCTATTTTTTATATACGATGTAATAGCCAAACTATTACAATAATCATTTAAGCACGTATTAAAATTTTTCGTTATTGATATTTAAAAGATCTTATTTAAAAGATTTTTGGTAGATATGTGGTAATACAAGAAAACTGACTTTTTTATTAAAGTTTGATGTTTTTTTTGCCTTTATGTATTCCTTTCATTTTTTATATCAGAAAATATAGACTGACATTCCATATTTTTAGAATCTTAAGAAAGTGTTTAAAATAACAAAGAAATGAATAAATAATATCCTTAAACATAAGTAATTTAAAAACAATACCTAATTGCCTTTTAACATTTAATAAAATCTGAAAAACATAACGAAGTTTTATTAAATTATCATAAAAAGTATTTTATATACACCAATTTATTAATTACACATAGAATGGTTTAACTAATTTCAGTATTCATTAGCTACATCGAAAATGATTGTTGATTCAAATCTGATTATGGTACAATGCGTATTTACACATAACAGTATTTTTGTATTAACTTTGAATGTATATCGATCGATGATGAATTTATGATAAAACTATGATGGTTGTACGCAAAACGGTTTGTGAAAAGGCATATTTTTCTGTGTACCCAAACGCATCAATAAAAGAACCCACACATAAACAACAATTTCCATCATTCATTCACCCCTTCCCTAATGGCAACCCGATAATCCTGCGCCACTCACTTCGTATCGGCGTTCCTTTGGAGATGCAGCTTCAGATACCACAGCAGCCGGTTATTCCTGGGCAGGAACAAGGAAACAGCAAGCGCCAGTAGCTGCCATCCTTGCACGAGGACGTACTGAGCCGGATTGGTCTTGCAGTCGAGCAGGTTCGATGACGAGTGGCCCTGCGTGAGCGGGGGACTGTGAGAGGTCGATGCAGTGGACTGAGCGTCCGCGTTATCGCCGGCCCCACCGGCACCGGGGCCCTGCGTATCGCAGGTGAAGAGCGATTGCGTGGCGCACAGCAGGAGTTGCTGCAACGGTCATGGTATGCTGGCGTACTTCTCGTACTCTCATTTTTTTTACTTTTCACACTTTGTGCTCTATATATTTTTTTGGTTAACGCGAGCTTTTTCGCTTTTTAGCTTTTCGTCATTCTTTTTGATCCCTTGAGTGGGGTAGCTTTGGGTGATTGATTTTATTTGAGTGGAGGGTAGTCGAGAGTGTAAGAGATATTGTATTGATAAAAGACGCGTGAATGAAGAAGAACGATAGTAGGGTTCGTTGAAATTTGCATAAGAATTTTTTTAATTTCTCTAGCGGTAATGTGAAATGATATCTCTATATTTTGTCCGATATTGCTGAGAATCAGTATGCGGAGAAAAATCCTGTTAAAAATTATCATGATATTCGTTGTGAGGGATAGACTCTTCATTCTGTAAGAGTTATATTCTGTAAGATTTATATTATTACAGAAATAATAGAATTTTGTTGACATTGTTAAAAAATAAATAATGTTTACGATTTCATAAATTAAAAGTTTGCCTCTCACGAGGAAAGCTGTTTTTTTACGCAAATTTTTCTGCACATACTTTACTACATTTTACCAACATCTTAAAATTGTACAAGCTTCAATTTCCAGGCCAAAAAGTGAAATTTAAACGTTAAAACTGATAAAAGTAATTGTAAAGAATACGAGATAAATTTTCAGTATTTAGAATCTATACGTGACCGTAATTTTAATATTATAAGTTTTAAAGATCGAAAATCAAAACAAAACTGAACAAGTTTAAATGCGTTTTAGACATTTCAATTTTGTTTAAATTTACTATTTTTGCAGCTTACAGTTTTTATATTGATTTTAAATATTAAAAATTAATCACTTCTCATAATTATTCATCACAGTTTTATCGTTCATAACAAACTTTTAGAGAAATCATACAAGAAAATACAAATTTAATCAGCTAAAGCATTGAAAATGTATTTCAAGAAACAGACCTTTTAGAAAATAATCCTTATTTTAATTATATAAGATCTGATAACATGTGGAACGGTAAATGTCGTAAGAAGTACAGTTAAACTGGAAGAAATTTGATAAATTTTATATCCAATTTAAACGTACAAAGGCTTATTTTGTTCCTTGAATATTTATATATAGAGTTTCATTGTTAAAAAATTCTAAAATAATAAATTATAATGAGTAAAATCTAGTTTTTTAGAATAACAAAAAACTTTTCTTTTTTACAAATAAATAAAATATTAAAATTTTTCAGCAGTGGATCTTTACATAAATATTGAAGGAACAAAATAAATTTTCATACATTGAAATCGAATACAAAATAAGAAATAAATTAAGCACATAAAATACCTATTTTTTTTTTTAACAAACTATATCCTGGTGTCTAAAAGTACAAAGACAAAAACTCGGATATGCGTTGAGAAAGGTGACAACTCACCTGCAAGTTAAGAAAGGTGACAACTCAGCTGTGATCTAAGCTTAAATTCTTAGTTGAGAGCCGCTGTAGACATTTGAACAACGTTCATGTTCTATTTTTTAAAATATTGTATAAATTATGTTTTAAATTTATGAATAAAATATATTTTTCGGTTATAAAATTTGAAATATCATTTTAAACAATTAGTATATAAATATTTTTCAAATCCCTACAGTGGTGCTTAACTAAAAATTTATGGAAAAAAATAACCCGCAGGTTGTCAAGTTTATTAGCTCACCACTATGTTGACATCTTTGTTAACCGAGTTATTATTATGACCTTTCTCAGCTTGCTCAGGTGAGTTGTCACCTTTTTTTTCCAGTAGACGATCTGCACTTGTAATAATATACTTTTGGGTTTAAAATTTTTTACCAGATATACTAACTCTATTTCTCTGGACATCGAGCATCCTTCACGTTATCAAATTTTGAATAAATAAAAAAAATATTTTCTAAAAAGTACGTATAACTGGTTACAACTACTTTCAAAATGTTCTTTTATAAAATATTTTACAATTTAGCTTTTTTATTGAATCACTACTAATAAAGCAGCTAAATAACGTGTTTCAACTAAATAAACTATTTTTCTAATAAAAGCAGTGCATTGTAAACTATTGTTGTATTCACAAGTCCTGTAAAAAATTATTATGCAAATTTTAACAGGGAAATTCGATTCATTTGTGTTTTAAAATCTAACAAATTGATTGGTATGTAAATGTTAGTATCGTTAGAAAAGTTCTATGAATTTAAATTAGAAATATCCTTGTCGCAATGAATCAACGTTTGCATTTCGTTATATTACTCATTCTAAAAACACTAGTTTTCAGTGCGTTGAGAAATAAAATAAAATAAAAACGTTGACTTATTGTAAACGACAAACCCATAAATGTGCTTTATTAATTAAAAAAAATCTTTAACCTCGTTAATTAAAAATTGATATATCCAACGCCAAAAATATTGTAATCAGTACACCGTTACGGATTATAATACTCAAATGAGTAGCCAAACTTTGTCCTTTAGTTAGTAAAAGCAATGTGGGAATCGAAGGAACCACTGCAAAGTCACGACTTGGTTAATAATAATAATAATAATAATCCAAAATGAAAAAACTCTCAACCGTGAGTGATGTGAGAAAAACTCTTAACCTCGTGAATTGCCACCAAAATGAGGATGATTAGCACCTAACGCACTATATTGCGATCCAAAGAGATAGAGAACAAACAAAAACACTGGCGTATGGAATTGTAAAAGCATGACTCAATTATAAAAGCTCTATAGAAAAAATGGGCAACAAAACAATAAAAGTTGGTGAGGCTAACAGTGGGAATGAGAAACCTCCATTTAAACGAAGCGTAGTATAATAAGTTTGGGCAACCTAAGTCAAAAACAGGTAAATCATAAAAGATGCTCATTCTACACCGAAGGTTTCGAGGCTCTCAGTGCTATATAGAGTTTTTTAAATATCTATATATGTATATATGATCAGTCAGAGTATATAATTCACTGCCACTAATAAAATTCAAGTCTCTCTAAGCGGCATTCAGAAACACAGTGAATAGAGTATATATATAGTAGAAATAGTAATATAATAAAATCGTAAATCAAAAGAGATATATCTCGTAGAGTGAGGATATATGTATTATGAAAAAACTATATATGTATGTATAATCATGAGAAACAAAAGGAACGTAATCAAAATAATCAGTAGGTACGAATGTATATATATATAATAATGAACGGAAAGCAAAAAATCGAGAGTCTATAAAAAGAATGTCTTTCTTGTGTGTGAGATTTAATTCTTTCATGTACACCAACATACCATTCTGCATGTGTGCTCGCCGCTGAACGTACCTCGATCTTAATGTGCCTTTGCACTTGCCCGTATTATATCGATCGTCTTGCCGTAAGTGTATTTATGTGTGGATGCACGTGTGTTTGCTGAAGTGGTCAAAGTGGATTAACGTCGAGGTACGTTCGGCTCGCGTCAGACCGGGCGTATAGGGCGTATTTGAGAGATAGAGATAGAGAAAGAGTGATATCAGAGAGAAAAAGTATGAGACGGCTTTTATCGTTAAGCGCTTTACGTAGAACAGAGTCAAAACACTTATTTACACGTTTTTTTGATAACAGGCAAAACAGTCAACATCGAATGGTGCAGACGGAATTTTGAGTGAAACAAAATTTTACACTTAGATACAACATTTAATTAAACATAAAGAAATAAAAAAAAATTTTAAGTGCCAATTTAAATTTTTAAATTAATAATAAGTTTACAGTCGATTTAACAAGTTTTGCTCTTTGAAGGTAAAGCGTTACATGAAATTATTTTGAGAATAGAGAACTTACTTTAAATCATTGTACAATTAAACATGTTAACAATTAACAATATAAACATGTTTGAACATAAATAATTTGACACACAAAACATTTAAATGTTAGTTACTTTTACAAATAAATGACAAAAGAATTAGTATCAATAAATTGAAGTACAATATAAATCGTTATTTAGATTTTATAATTTGTATAAACACAAAAATTATTCGTACAAGCGAACGTTTGATTTTACTATTTCAGTAGTAATAGTAACAAAACTCTATTCTCTTGTGATTGTGATAGTAGATTGTGTTAAGATGATTTAAACTGTTGTTTTGCTTGATGTAAGAACGTTAAAAAACCATGCAATATATTGTGAATGTGAGTATATATATTAGCGGCAGCACATTTAAAGCAGCAAATGAAAGTGAAATGTGATCAGTGGTTTATAACTAAAATTATTGTTAATACTTTGTCAAGTATAATAATTATTGGCTTTGTTAACACAACGCTACGCTGTTGATTATTGGTTAATCGTGATTAGTGGACAAATACCACACACAAATCTACGTCAATCAACACAAATATAGCTCTTTGAAATATCTTTAAATATTAAACTATGACAATTTCAATTATAAATTTTATTTAAAACTCAAAAAATTTATGATATTCAAAGACACTTCAAAGTAATGTACTGTTTATTTTTAAAAGAAATTTGCTTTCATACTTGACCAAGTCTCTCCAATGTACAGTTTCTTAGACTCGATTTGAACGTTTGAATAAGTAATATTCACAATGTTCTATAAAGTAATGCAAAAACAAAGTGTAACTACAATATATATTCTCGCTAATTAACATTGTTCTTTTAAAGAAAAGTATTATAAATACCCCATTCTATTTTAACAACAATAAAAACACCAAAGTTTTCGAACGGGCAAATAAATCCAGCGCGAAAAATAGAGAACCACAAATTCCACGTTCCATTCGAATGGAATCTACGAGCCGAGAGCTCTGCTGAATATTTTGTAGCCGTGGTGGGAGGATTGCCTACGACGAACGAGGAGACACCGTATGTACGGATTTGAGGTGCAGAATGGAGATTCGGGACGTGAACGGAATTGGAGACCGGAACGGAGAGCCAAGAAATCGCGAGGATTCGGATAAAAGGAATAAGACGAGCTTTGACTTACGCGTTGTCTAAAAATGGAAATTTCTCCGAAAATATCTCAGCCCTGAATTTGAAAGTCTCACGCGCCTTGCAGTATTTTACAATCTCTACGATTTCTATCCCAAAAGAAAGAAACTCACACTTTACAATTCTGCACACCTTGAATCTGCATCACTATCCAATACGCATGCAGAGCAGCTATAGGCTACCTCGAAACTGTACAATGGACGAACGAGTGTATCGTTTTTTTTTTGTTGTTAAACAATAAGCAGGACTTACAACGCGCGCAGTACCCAGCGACACAAGTCTGGCGGCCTTTTTTACCTGTACGCCCAAGCGGTGTTGCGTGTGCCGGCTGGTTTGCTTGACCAGAGCGCATATGAATTCCGACTGGAGCTCCGGCTGATCGAGACACTGCTGCAGCGCGTTCTGCGCGAGGACCACGTGGTAGTCGATGCCGGCTTGTTCGACCGCTACCGACATGAACAGCTGCACCGCCTGTGTCACGATGAGTCGATGTTATATACGGGTGATTAGTTTTCAAGGGGAGTGTGTGGAAATTTAAAAAGGGTTGGGTAATTGATCTACGGTGAGTAGATAAAATGCATTTTAAAGTGAGCTTGTTTGGCGTAGAAAGGTTTGAATAACTGCTCTGTAAGTATAAAGTTATAACGAAAACATAATGCGTACGAAATAGTGAAAAATTCATTAATTTACGTTTATCACGTTTTATATTTTACTATCGATTGCTAGATCATATAGAAATTCAGCAACATGTATTCATGTGTACTGCAATTATATTCACTAAATTTATTCTACACTTATTTCTATACATAATTTGAAACATTTTATTACTATTTTATTAATATTTTTCATAAAATTAAGGAATTTTTCACTGTTATTTATTAATATAGATACCAATTTTGTTCGCTATTTCTATATAATAAATCATAAACTGTAATAAAATTAACATTACAATAGAAAAAAAAAACTTCATACCTTGAACAACTTAACCGCCTCCGATTGCAGAGTCTCGGACGTTAGACTCGTGAGCGGACTGGTGATATTTTCTTTTGTGTGCAGCAGCAGCGGATGCCTCCACAGCACGCAATTTGGATCACCATCAGTCTCCATCAGCCTCTGCACCAATTGTTCGTATTGAGTCCCAGCACTAGGGCCACCACCCGAGACGACTGTGAGATGGTACAGCCAGTTATCCTTGTCCTGCTTGTGTTGCATGAGCAGGTAGGTGGGACCCTGATGCGACGGGAAGATGCCGATGGTTTGCTCATGGTTGGACTCCGAGTCGCGTTCCTCGCTGTCGCTATCGGATACGTGCTCCACTTCCTCGACACGAGCGTCGCGCATGTTTATTTGGCCGATGGGGTTCTGAATAAACAGAAATTTGAACTGAGTTAGTGTGTGGTATAACTTAAAATTCTTCTTGTAGATCTTGGCATTAATTTATTCAATTTTTTCATAATAATAGAGCGAATGTAAAAGTTTTTAAAAACGTTAAAGCATAGAGAACTCACCATATCGTTAGGGCACTTGAAGTAGAGGAACATCTTGCCGATGAGGACGCACCAGCACTTCTTCGCATGGCCGTTCTTCACCTTCGTCAGCCAACCCTGTATCGTCGGTTTGTTATCCTCTCTGCTCAGCAGGAGCTTCGTCGCGTTTCGCCTCTGCACGTTCTGCAGTACTCTGATCCAGTCCTCCATCGTCGCTATACAGTCGGCGGTCAGGTAGTATGTTTTCTTGCCCGTCGCGATCTCGAACGTCGCCGCACCCTCCGCTCGGTTTATCCTGGATAGAAAGAGATGAATGTTAGTGATGGCGTAAATGTCGTTGGTGTGTGGATAATAATTTGCGTTTGAAAAGTACAAATCATACAATCTTTTCAAATAAAAAGTTAGTAAAAAAGTTTTTTTTTATAATAAGGAAGTAATAGCATTAAGCTTTGATCATGTAATAATATTTTGGCCTGTAAAAATTGATATTCAAATATTTTACATAAACCCTTTATATTTTCTTTTACATTTTTAAAATTCGACAATTTTATTCAAGTGTATGCCCTTATAAACGATTTAAAACTCGTTAATTTTTATACAATAAAATTCAAATAATCGACGTATCGAACGGTACAATACGAACTTAAATACCGCTGTTATGTAATACGTACTTTAATTATTAATGAACCTTTCAAACCAACCAGCACAATCTCTGCTAACCCTTCACTTATCTCCTCAACTCACCTGCACACTTCGTCCAGCAGAATCTGTCCCTGGGGCTTCCTATTAACATCGTTCTGGCTCTTCCAATAGCACAGTACGCCGTTCTTGAGTACGAAGTAGCGCTTCCTCCACGTCTTGAGCTTGCCACCGAGTTTGGCCAAATGGCCGGCCTTCTCGAGCGATTCGAGCCTTTTCGGGCTCTCGCCGGACACGCGCATCAGCAGGCTCGGCATGCTCGACTCGAGCGAGGTCGAGCTCAGCGCGTCCGGCGGTATCGCGTAGTCCTCCGACAGTCCCGATTCTAGAGAAGTGTCTGCTTCGTTACGAGAGAGGGGGAGGAGAGGCGAGAGAAAGACAAAGAGAAAGAGATATTGATCGAGGTGTTTGTCATCTTTGAGCTTCGTTTCTTCAGGTTATAGCAGTTATTTACATATATTTATATACGTATATAATTTCTTTTTTGTATATTGTAAAAATAAGAGAGTTATATTGGGTAAGTATAAACAACGCAAAGTATGTATAACCTGTTAAGAGATTATTAATAGACAGTCTGGGCAGCCAGTGACAGTGTGTTTTAGTGTGTGGAACTGAAAAATTGGTATTTATTTATACAGAGCTGCCGCTTGTATAGCGATATCCAGGCAAATTAAAAGAAAAAAAAAACACAGGTAAATATTAGTGTCGTTAATCAAGGAACAAGTCTGTTATAAAATGCACCAAAATTGTGTAGAAAGCGTCGATCTTGTTCGGATTGGTAAACAGAATAATACTAGTGCAGAAGTCAATGTTAAATTTCTATAAGACGATGTAAGTCCATATTAAAAAATTAAAATGAAAGATAATTACGCTGTAAACCTTATTGAAAAAAATGTGTGTGAATAAACATAAAAACTTTTTTGAAAATACATACAAAAACAGCACATAAATTAAAAATAAAATGGTAGAAACTAGACGTGAACAATTATTTACAGTTTTGTACTAAAAATATAAATTTTTTTTTTTAAATAAAAATTCAACATTACTCCTGTAGTTAGCACGATCCCTATATCACCAACTCATACCGATCGCACTTAGTGACACAGGCACATATATACATATCAACACAATAAAAACGAAGCGCAGAGAGGCGAAAACATCGAGCAACGCAATGTATAAAGAGCATAAATCATCAATCAAACAGCCAATCGAATACGAACCACGTTTGGCGCTCTTGGAAGGCGATCCGCTGGAGCTGCGCTTAGCTGGACTCAAGCTACTCGTAGTCTTAACACTCTTAGATGGCGAACTGCCGCTACCTAGTGACGAATCCGTATTGTCAGATGAGGAGTTAGTGATACGAGTGTTAGTCTCCGTCTGGTTCTGATGTTCTTCACCGTCTGAGCTATCATCCGAGCTGTCGCCAAACGGCATCGATCGTATTTGGCTGGCTCGACCTATACGTTTTTTAGAGAGATATTTTATCACGTGTACTCTTGAAGTCGGAAATGCAAGTATTCTGTGTATGTCTATTTGTCAAGTTGTGTGGTCGAGCGAAATGTTTGTATGTGTGTAATGTATGCACTGATCGATGAACCGTACCTTTGACCGTTGCATAAACTGGCACTGAAATATTGCAGTAGCCCTGCATGTTGTGCGTCGTGAGGTTGTGCCCGGTGTGGGAGTGCTTCGACGACGTTGTGTTCGTCGTCGTCGAGGGTATCGACTCGTCGTTCGTTGGCGGACCGATGCCCAGGCCACCGTCGGCAACCTGAAAGATTAATTGCTTTGTCAGCGCGCTTAATCTGTATGACTGTATATATATATAGAGATCGTTGTTTTCTGTAAGAACTTCCGTGGTAGGAAATAAACCAACTTTGTTAATCAAATAGAGGCATTTCAACTTGAGATTCACTTCGAGATTTAATTAAAATTATTTAAAACTAATATATAATAAGTTATTCTTTGTTGGTAATAGCAACTCAATCATGGTGCGACACTTTTAACTGAAAAATTGATAAACGATTCGCCAACCGTTGGTTTATACTTCTACCAGGGTTGTAATGAAATTTTAGTTATACTTATTTTTAGATGATTAGTATGAAAAATGTTCATGAAAAGTGATGATTAGTATGAAAAATGTTACAATGTGAAACGAAATATTGGAATGTTATTTAATTTTGATGAATTTGAAAATATGTGTAATTATTAATAAAAGGAAATAATAATGAATTTCATAGAAATAAACCCTGCTTGCAATTTTAAAGGAAATTAATAACATGTTAACTAAAATATAGCATTTAATCAAATTCTTAGCTATATTTTTTATTTTTCTTTAGTATTGTTTTATGTTGTATAATAATTTCATGGATTTCTTTAAAAAGTGGAAATTATGTTTCATAAGTATACTTCACTAGGGAGCATAGTTTTGTATGGTAGTATAACAGAACAGATCTTTTCATTGAACACGTTAAGTCAGAATACAGGCAAACATTTTCATGTAACTTTTTCCAAGTCATTGTTTATAATTATTCTTTACAAGTTGTATTATTCTTATTTGGACATAAAATTATATCGTTATTATATTAATGGAATAAATGAATTATTTATCAAAAATCTTATTAGAAAATAAGAGTTCCTTACTTACAAACAATAAAAAATAGTTACTACAAGAAGTCTTTGATACAAGAATATAATTTTATAAAAAAAAAAACATTTCAGAGCATCTCGTCACTTGACCATCAAAAATATCTTCACCCGCACGGACACTTACAACACATTACGCAACATAGACAACGTCAAAACAAACGAAAGTACCATAATAGAACGTAAAAAGAATGTATGAAACTACAAACCCATCACCATCGTAAATACCTCAGCATTATTATCCATCACCGCTGCGCTCACCTGGTAAATCTTGGCTTCCCAGCTGGGGAACCTATGCAGCGGTGGCGTCGGCGGCCTTGGCGTTCCGACCTCTGCTGTCGCTGCCTGATCCTGGCCAGTACCACTGCCACCGCCGGTTTGTTGACCGACAGCAGCGGCAGCGGCCGTCCAGGCGTTGCCTTCGCGTGATGGCGTATAGATCTCGGCGTAATCATGGATAGCCTCGTTGCTATCGGCGCTGTCACGACTGAGTGAATCTGAGGTAGCAGCCGTTGAAGACGCGGCCGCTGTGCCCGGGATGCTGCTCGGTAGCATCACCAGATTCTCCACTGCCGCGGCCAGCTCCTCTGAGAGTAGACTGTGGGAGGAAAACGAAATTTTATGTGCTGTCGTGGTTGGTGGGTGAGAACGTGGGTGAGGTTTATAGAGTGGAGTGGGTTTTGATTCGTTGGTTTGGTATGTAAAGTGACATTCCGAATGAGGAATGTTTGGCTTTTACCAGGAGGTAGATTGCCTTTGATATTACGTAGATGTGAATGAATGTCGATTGGTCTTATCGTGGTCGAGATTTGAAGATTTGCTGAGTGCCTGTATGATGATAAGGAGATGGTCGTTCGTGTGAGTCACACAACCGGCAGAAAGTTTGCAATGTTTTTAAATACCAAATTTCAGATAATGACATACATCATAATAGAGTATAAAAGTTCGACGTAATTAAAATTTATAAAACTGATCTTTGTAGTGTGGTGGTCTCACTATGTTCACACACACACACACATACACACACATATACATACACACACCTACACCAGGTACTTCGGCAACGTTCAATAGTGTTTAGAATATTCACACTTTCTGCGTGTTTCCGAAGCATAT
>JAYJLV010000001.1:19889858-19906194 GCA_036873485.1 Torymus texanus | reverse complement strand
TATATACATATTTAGTAAAATAAAGTAGTTAAGTTTGTGATTAATAGAAATCTTTTGCTGTTTTTATTAATAAAGTAAACACCAACCCTAAAGTAGTATTATTTTGGAAAAGTTCTTAACAAATATTTCTTACTTTGAAAGATAATAAAAAGTTTTATTTTTTCTGCTTTAATAAGAATCATGGATATCAAGGTAAAATATAGCTTTTTATTAAATAACCATAATATTAAACACATTATTTTTCAGATATACTATTAAAAATTGATATTAAAATCACCAATAAATTAATCTTTTAAAGCTTCGAACCCCACTAAAAATATATTTCAATGTTTATACTGCACTTGCGATCAACGCCGGCACCGTCTTCTTTTTATTAAAAATGTATGCCTTACAAATTACATATAGTTCTTGTTACAATCCTATCTATGAATTCGTCTAAATTTAAATTTAAAAAGTACCATCACAATTTTAGAATACGATAACGACTCAAAAAATCAATCCTGTTCTTCTCGAAACCAAACCAACGAACGAAAACAGATTGTGAGGGGGGCCGGTATAGAGGAGTTGTATGCCGAGCGAGGCGAATCTCAGTGGTCGTCGGATCCCCCCAGGAAGTATCAGGACATGACAGGGTACCACATTTATAAAGATCAGGCGCCGCTATCACGTCGTGAGTCCTCCCAAGGAGAACGGGAGGTGGTGGTGCGCTTGTCGATTCGATTCTCTCTTCTCGGCATGTATATATACGTGAATGGTAGTAGAGACGGTGGTGGTATATATATACATCGAACGACGATAAAAATAAAGACACACTGACACGATGTAGGAAGAAATTTATCAGGTGTGTGTGTGTGTCTTATCAGAAGAGCTTGGGAATGTATACAAAGAGAAAGAGATAATATTGAGTCATGCGCCACATTGATTGAAGATTTTATAGATGATTTTAAAGCAAAGCTTCAATTTCTGCATATGTAATTGAATGAAAGAGGGTTTTATAGTATTAGGATGATTTTCAAAGTTAAGCGACAGAAGTTTTTAGACAGCTAGAGAATATACAAAAATGATAATGTTGAAGAAGAGAACATTACATAGAAAATTACAACTACATTAAAAGAAGGAATCCACGGAAAGCATAAATAATATCAACGTAGAGTTCATTGCGGAGCATCTAACAGTATAACTGAAGAATAATAATAAGAAGAATAGGAAGAAGAAGAAAGCGATAATAAAGAACGATTTTGAAAATGACAGATTTACAAATACAGCCATAATCGCATGCAGGCGCGAGCGCACCTCATCCGTTCTCTTTCTCTTTCTCTCACCTTAGACCTCAAAACAGCAGCCATAAAACGAATAAACGAGACAGAATTCTACAGTCACGCCCGCGCTGCACTGCGCCATCCTCTCCCTCTTTTCCCTCACCCATACATATACACACACATATAGACAAATATACGACTACTCACCTTGAATCCATGGTGGTGTTCTGAGTAGGTGCAATGGTACCGCAAGCGGACAGGTGTCTTCTATGTCGCGTGCCGCTGTCAACGCCAGTACCGTCACGATGCGCGTGATGATGATTATGGGCGCCGGTTACCGTTGCGCCACCGCTACCACCACCACCGCCGGCTACTGCTGCTGCTGCTGCTGCTGCGCCCGTCGTCGTCGACGTCGACGACTCTGGGGCTGTGCCCTCAAGGCTCTCCGAGCGTCTGCGCAGGCTCGAATCGACCTCTAGTGAGAGGGAGGCGCGCGTCGGCAGCTGCGCCACACAAGGAGTATATGTATGAGTGTATATGTACAAGAAGAAGAAAAGGTAGAATGAGAAAAAGAAAGTAGTGGGAGGGAGAGGTGAGGTTTGATTGCGGATTTCCCAATTGATAAGGAAGAGGTGAGGATGCGTAGTAGTGGTAGGAGGAGAGGTGAGTAATGAGAGAGAGAGAGGTGAGACGTGTCGGTGCGGTGATTTAATGCCGAGTGAGCGGTGTGGATGTGTGGGTTTGTCGCGGATATCGGGTATGTTTGTCTTGATTAGAGACGCTGTTTGGTTGGGTTGAGTAATTAAGAGGAATGGATAAGGTTGTATTGAATTGTAATTATATAGAGGTTGCGGGGGACGGTTTTAATTGTATTGTGATTTGGTAGGGAATTTTAAAGGTAGTATAATGAATAGTGGTTTTAAATGTTTAGGTGCTGGTTTATGGGAAATACGTGTGGCATATATTAGGAGTAGAATGATTTGAAGGATCAGAAGTCAAAATATTCGGTAATATGATTGATTTCCAAAAATCGTGAGAAGAATAATTTGCGTTGCGAAGTTTTCATGATTACTTTTATAGCGTTATTATGGTTTTATTTTATTTTGTTTCATTTTAATATATTCACGGATGTAAATCCTTTGTACTTTATATAGTACTGAATACAGTAATAAAATATATTGATGGACGAGTATGCATATGATGCGAATACATTACACATGCCTTTTGCGAAATTATTTTTACGTTCTTTTTATTTTAGCATTTAATTATGATTTCTTTTGAATGAATAGTGTTGGAAAGAGACAAAGGAAAATATTTTTATATGTAAAGCATTTTGAAATGTAGAAAAAGAAACAAGAGTTTCTAAAATAAATTTTTTGATTTACCGGATTGAAAATAGTACAAAGTAATAACATAAAAATGTGTGTTATAAAACACCATTTACTAGCATTACGCACATATTCTGTACTTTATGCCTACTAAATCTTAATTACACAAAGCAATATGTTAATAATTCTGTTTTTCATACAATACCGTATTTCATTTTCAACTGTGCATATTGCCAAAAACAGCTATTTCATTTCATGTCTTTGTATTTACTATATCAGTTGGACACACATAAGAAGAGATTAAAAATACTGTTAAAAAATCTATCAATTTAATAAAATTTTTAATAAAACTTGGACCATAAATAACAAAATTATTTTTAATCCAGCAGATACGCAATTACCGTAACCGAAATTACAAAACTTCCACGTGCGCTAAACAGCCCAAACGACTTTAAACTGAAAATCTTCCAATCTCAAACTTGGACTACTTTATTTCTCTCACGTTTTTCCGAAAAAAAAACCCTGCACCCCGTATAGTTCCACCCAATATTACACGACAACGGTAAGACTCACCGGTGGCCTGAGCCCGATGTTCGTGATGTGGTTGCGCAGCAGTTCGAGCTGCTGGTTACACTTGTTGTTCTGCTCGCGCAGGTGCTGATTCTGCTGCTCGAGCTCGCGCAGCTTGTTCGTCACCCACTCCTTGATGCGGGCGGCCTTCGCCTCGACCTGTCGTGCGTCCTGCAGTCGCAGTTGTCGCTGTACCGTAGAGAGAGAGAGAGAGAGAGAAAGAAGCGTACGTGAGTGAAATGTTGAATAGTGTAATTTCGGGTAGAGATGTAGGAGGGTAGGTTTTTCCGGAGGGGGCAGTAGGATGGAAAAGTTTGATGTTGGGAAGTCGTTGAGGGTGAAAGGTTTCGGAGTAAGGTTGATGAAATGTAATGTGTATACTCGATGTTGTTGAATTATTATTTTGGAAATTATTAAGTGCGAATAGAAGCAGTATGAATTTTTAGGAAATGATTCAAATGTACATCGATGCAATATTTAATAAAAAATTAGTAAAACTTAGTTCTATAAACATTCAATACGATATTTCGTTTCTTTTATACGACGATACATTGTTTAATCATGTATCTATTGAAATAAATTGTATCAAGGCTGAATTTCAAATTATTATTCCAATAATAAATCACAGTATTTATTTATTAAACATTTCTCATTCTGTATATCCAAATTAAAAGTTAATTAACAAGACTTATACATGACTTACGAACTAAATATTTCAAGTAAATTTTGATAAACAATAATCGTACTATGATTCTTTTTTCAGCCACGATATTTTACTATTAATCTTTGTAGTATTAAAAAAAGAGCGCTCAAATAGATCGTATCAATCATTATTCCTTTCCCATAACACTGTCAAGCTCAGAGAAATAGTACAGTTAATTAGTTTGCGTTCGAGGAACTAGTTAAACTTGCATAACCGAATTTGCGCAGCAGCAACAACTACTTCGCACACTCGAATCCGCAGCCAACACTCGCGAAAGTCGTTTCGAGCTCAGCCGCGATTAACCCGCCGCAATACACCCACATAACAGTCTAATCGTTTCAAAGCGTCGATTACGAAATTCGAGAAGTGCACCTAACAATATTTCCCATCATACTCCATCCATATATATATACACGTATCAATTATAATCACAGTCATATCGATGATCTTGTTCATTATATTTAACCAACACGATCAACAGGATTACCATCACGATTGAAATTAACAAACGAAAGTGCGAATTCACTCGACGTTCGAATCCGAACGAAATCGAAAACGTCACGTAACAAGAATTATTATACTCATTCGATCGAGGTGAAAAGCGCTTCGTAAGGATATCGAAAGCGCGGGCAAGCTTGCGTGCAGGAAGCGCATGCGCGACTTAAGCCACGTATAACCTCCACGAGAGCGTTGAGAAAGAGAGAGAAAGAAAGAAAAGCCCAAACAACATTCAAGGAAACGTCGAAGCTTCTTTCTGCTGCTATGCCCTGGGTTATTTTCTGCCTCTTTACAATTAACCGATTCGTTTATAGATTATCGATTATCAGCTGAGTGAGGTGCTTGCGTGTAATGTTCTTTGATAAAGAATGGCTCAGGGTAAGTGCAAGCTAAGAGTCGAGGGTTAATGTAATTGCTAGCAACATTTCGTCAATGAAAATTCTAATATTTATGCGTAAACACAACAAAATCTTGCTTAATAACAATCGTAACATGAAAATCAAAGCCAAACGCTTGTTGTTCACAACTTCCCAACTATTTCTACGGTAATACTATTGTCTACCCACGTATATCTACTTCACATACCCTACCCACATCAGAACTTTTCCCCAACAACGTTGTTAATCCCCCCCATGAGCCACTATTTTTCAAACAAGCACGCATCGTCGGTAAGGTAGATCACCGCTACCCAGAGAGACCCAACAACTTCTCTCTCTTTCTCCGATTAAATTAGAATAAAATCCGAGCTTTCCATTTATTAATTATGCAGCATACCTGCTCCTCTACCTGCGTCTCTAACTTGGTAATGCAGGCGCAATGGACCTCCTCGATCTTTTCATTCTGGGCGCCGGAGGTTGACGGCAGGGAGTTCGGCGGAGATCCGACTCCGGACGTGCTCAGGCAATATTCACCCTTCACTAGCCGCTCCTCCATCATCCGTACCTGTAAGCACAATATAAACACATATTATCACTTTAGCATCTTTCTTGTTTTTTTTTCTGTATTATTCTAGATATAGAATATGTATATTGGATTTATTCGGAAAGGGGAAGAAGGAGGAGAGGGTAGAATCAATTGGCTGACGCGCGCCTCGACGACGTTGAATTAGACATTCGTTCTCTAGCGAGAATATCACACCGTGGTGTGGGATTGGCGGAGGTTTAAGTGAAACATCGACTTTTTATTTCATCAGTGCGTGGTGGAAGCTAGTCGCATGTACGAAGGTTTCATCGAGCTTTCATTAACGTTATAAAAAGAGTAATTGTGCACTATGGTTTGTGTATAATATGTTATCAATGGTGTGACGCAACTCGAAGCTCCTGCATAAGTAACGAGCTTTCGTAACAATAAACCAACCGAGTTTTTCGACCGCCGTACCAAACCTTTCTTACATAACAACACAGCACAAAACAAAAACTTCTCTTCTCACACACATAGACACATAGAGAGATACACACAGTAGTAAAAGCCGTTTTTTCTTCTTTTCTATTTCTATCTCACCTTTTCCTTAACATTCTTAATATGCTCATAGTGCGACGATGACATTCTACATCAGCGCCCGACGCCATCCAGCGCGACCTTTAACCCTCTGTTAACCTTCCTCTCACCGCTCAACGCACACAACACAGTAACCCTTCTTCTTCTTCCGTTTCACTATTTTTTTTCCCACTCACTGTATATACGCGCGCACACGTACAGGTTACACGATTCTTCCACCTTACGCGTCGTCGTCGTCGTCGTGTCGTAGTCGTCCAGCCGCGTCCGCGTCCGCGAAGCGTCTCTCCATCTCCCTCTCTCCCCCACAACACGTGCGGCGGTGGCGGCGGCAGCGGTAGCGTCGCGTACGCCCCCTCGGAACGCAGCAGCAGCAGCAGCAGCTGTCAAAAATCGATGCCGTACGCATGGGAGAGTGAGTGAGAGAGAAAGAGAGAGAGAGAGAGAGTGTGTGTGCGAGATCTCCCCCCTTACGCGCGAGTATTATACACGGGAAAAGAGAGAGAGAGAGAGAGAGGGGATGTGTATATACGCGCGTTTTACGACGACGAGTAGTTGCACGAGGGGGAGACGACTACGACGACGACTACGACGACGACGACGACGACGGCAGGGAAAATCAATACTGGACGTTATCCCTTTTCCCTTTTTTCCTCCCCCCCACCCCCCGTATGCTCGCTCGCGCGCGCTCTCGGTTACATAGGGAGCGCGAGCGAGTGAACGAGCGAGGGAGTTGGATAGAAGTATGTATGAAGTTGAAGAAGAAGTAGAAGAAGAGGAAAGGGGAGAAGAGAAGATTTTTAATGTAGGACGCAGGAAAAGGGTGACACGCGCCCAAAGGGTAAGATATCTAATTGGGATTTTTTTCGTGCGTGTGTGGGAGGACGATTTTTTTTCATTCACTTTGGTTTTACCTTTTTTTTATGAAAGGATAGAAAGATGTGAATCATAAGGGGGGGGGGGAAGGTGCTGAGAGGTAATGAGCGGAATTCGATTTGGCGCGCGCGCGCACGTATGTGTTTATGGTAGTGGGAAAAGCGACGGGGCAATTTTATCAATGGAGGAGAAGCAAGGAGGTGTGTGTATATGTGTGATGATGCTCATACGAGGGCGATTTATAATGGGCTGGTGTTCAGAGAATCTGGGGCGAAGGTTACGATGTGTGGGTTGCCGTTTTCTTTTTATCATAGTGCTGCGGTTTATGGAGGAGGATAATTTTGTCGGGCACGATTATTATTTTGATTTTAACTTGATAATGTTATATTATATTTGGGGAATTTGCAATTATTTGACGTAATAAGCCGATTATTAAAGCAGTAATTATGCGTGTGTTACATTTTGAAATAAAATGAATCATGGGTAAAATTAGTCGTCCGATGAGTGGAATTAATTTATATCCCTTCGGCTAGAAATTTAACGATAATCTGTTTGATAATCTAATACTGATAATGAGTAACTGCAAAATAACAGTTGTGACAAACTACATTTCAGCAAATTTCCGATTAATAACCGTTCTAATATTATAAATTAGATTTGAGTACAATAAAGTAAAATTTAATATATAAATACAAATGAAAAGTAACAATTTTTAAGTTCTAAATTGTTTTTTTTTTTATTATAAGGAATGGATAATAATTGTTATTGTAATTGAATTTTACATAATTTTGAATTACTAAACATTGTTTTAATTATATTAATTTATGTATTAGAATAATTTAATTTTAATTTAACAACATAGTTATTATTAGTAACAAATAAAATATATTCAATTGTAAACATAAGCAAACAAATTACGGAATGAAATAAAAACAATACAATGCAAGAATGAATTGCAGTAATAAATTGGAGGTGTTAAATTTTTAAAAGTCTCTAGGAATGAAAATGGTAGAGGTAGTTAATTCAAATGCAGGCACGAGATCGTTATTATCGATGCATACTGTATACCTTACTTTTATGCTCTTGCGTTTTGCATACGATTCAATGCAGAAGTAGTATAGCAGCAACAGCAGTATAGTAGTAGTGGTATATATATACGACGCAGCTCATTTCCTTCGTAAAAAGTTTTAGTATCGAGCTTTGAATTTTAAATAATCCTATTAACCTTAATTCCTCGCGATGAACGACACTTTCATTTCGCGAAAAATTCATTAACGAATGGCAAAGGCTAAAAAAAGGGGCGAGTAAATTTGGGAGAAAAAGGAATTTCGTAGAGAGAGATCGTATTTGCGAAGAAAATAAGCTCGGCCAAATTGAAATCGATCCAGTGGCTACGTCTGAATCACGTGCAAAATGGAGAGAGAAAAAAAAACGAATGGATTAAAATTGCAGGGTCTAAGAAGCCGTTACAGCAATTGCATTTTAAATTTTTCTTTTTATTACAAAAAAATTTCCATTGTCTTGATTTTTTTTTATTGTACAAAAGATACATGTGTGAAAACGAGGAGATCACTTTTGGGTTAAAAGCATTTAACTTATTAAGTGCAAACAAACAAAACATTTACAATGTCGAAGAAATAACAATTACATTGTAGAATGACACTTACAAATTAATTACAAAGCTAAATTACTCAGTATTTGCTAAATTAAGTGCTAAGCTAAGGAATGAATAAAAACACCAAAGGAACGGTTATGGATATCACAAAATTGGGTAGAGTGGAAGGGGGAGTTAGACACAAGTTTACCTTATAAATATTTATAAAAGCAATTCAACACATAATAATAAACTAAAAATCAATATACTGGCGAACATCTCTTATTGTCCTCATAGTAACCAAACGATTTCTCTCTATCTATATAACAATTTTATTAAATTTTTTTTTAAAAATTCATAAAAATCTTTTTTAATATTAACAAGAGAACAATAGTCGATGTCTCCTCCAGGGTACCATCTTCAACCACACCAAATAAGCTACAAAACACTTAATGTAATCCCCCACCAAAACAACAAAACTCAACCACACGTTCACCAACAAAATAAAAAAAAGCTCCCAACCTACGACCAAATTACAACGACCACATATATACGCTCTCATTCTCTCCCAGACTGGCGCCACCTTTGAAAAAAAGCCAAGCTCTCACACAAAGCAGCCTCTTTCTCTCACCGTTCATCGTATAATCCATGATTCGAGCGCTCGTTTTCCTCTCTCTCGGTCTTTCTCTCTTTCTTTCTCACTCTCTCTCTCTCTCCTGGCAACAAAGAACCTCTTCTTCGTCACTCCAGTAGTAACTCTCCTCGTGTCACACCTCTTCACAGCAACAATGCGACAAACAATCGTCAAACCACCACGACACGACACACGTATATATACACGCTCTCGCAATGAAAAAATCTCAACGACGAGAGTTGAACTGGTTGCTTGGGCTGCTGCTGCTGCTGCTGCTGCCTGTACGGCAGACGAGAACGAGACTGAAGACGACGCGCCGGCCGGGGGGGCTTTCCTAGAGCGCGGCGCGAGCGCGGTGTGTGTGACTCACGGCTGGCGCGCGGCCAAACAGAGGGGACGCCTGCCTGCTTGCCTCTCTTATACTGTATATATGCGTACTCTATACGCTTATGTGTATGTATGTACGTACTTGTATATACGTATAGTGTGTGTATGCTTAGTGTGTGACCCTTTGGGATGCGCGCGCGCGCGCGACGGCGAGATTTTTGTGTCTTTGTGCATGCGTTTAGCAGCCGGGGCTTTTTGTATAACGCTGTGGGTGAGCCCGCGCGTATGTATAGTATATATATATGCGGGAGACAAGAGTAGGGCTTTTTAGCGCGGGGATAGTGTATAGTAGGGAGAGAGAGAGAGAGAGGAGAAGAAAGAAGCTGAAGGGAGGACAGTAATGGAGATCGTTTAGGCTGAAGTCGAGGCGTCGAGTGGCTGCTGTGCGAGTATACTGGAGAGATGGAGTTTCGTAGTTGACGGGAATTTTGCGAGAGAGGTTTTTGCACGACAGCGGGGGAGATTTTACGAAAGGGAAACTTATTCGTGGGTCGAGAATATATTGTTGGCTGCGGATGCTGTTGTTCGCGAATTCGGATGAATGCTGGGTGCTGCTGTACTTTTTGTGGTTGAAGGGAGCTAATTGGGATTTTTATATTGGAATAAAGAATGTAGTATGATGATTGTAATGAGAAAAAGTTGCTGTACTTTGAAAATCCTATTTAAATTAAAAATTTGTGAAAAAATATATTTACAAAATGAGTGATTCATTCTATTTCGAAGTATTAGTTTGATTTATACTTGCAAGAATAAAAGAAAAGCGTTATTATCTATACTAAATTGCATTTACTTTTACCATAGATTAATGAAAAGCATTTAGCTGCTTTATATCCTTTGAAGTTAATATCACGTTTTCACTTAAATCAACTTTCCAAAAGATTAAGTTCTAAATATACCCTAAATTCATTTCGGAAAGATAGAGCGCGTTGCCCCATCCCCATTTCCATAATGACTCACTCGCTCCAACGAAATACACGTGCGCGTAGATACATATATATACACATACGTCTCCACCTCCCTTCGTCGAAACTTTCCTTTATACACGCACCTCGACATCAATCAGTCGTACCGACGACTTAATTAAATTCGAATTAAATAGCAACGTCGAGAACACCGGCAATTAGGAGGACACCGGTGTGTTTACGATTGAAAAATTACGGGCGCGCAAGGAGGATAGAGAGGGAGAGAGAGAGAAACCGAAACACGCCGCAGAATTGAAGATAACCCGCAAGAGCGTGCGCGTGGCTTCTTGCCAAAAGGTGTATGGGCTACACAAGTGCGCCGAGTTGTTCCATTGTACGTGTGCAAACAGTACTGGCCATTCACGTGAACGCGTGTGTAGTACAAGAGGTAGAGAAAAAGAGAGAGGGAGGACTTTATTACAGGTGTTGACTCGAATCGGGTCTACGGGTAAATATGGTCGGAGGGTTCGAGAGAAAAATTATGGTAGAGATTTATATACAAATTGTGAGGCGATTGCCACAGGTAATAGTGGTATTCCGATTTGCGTCGATGCAGTGCATTTTTCTAGTGAATTGAGATGAGAGATATGCATTCGCTCGGTTGTATACTGCTATATTTTTTAACTGATTGTATTGCTTAATTAATAATTTTGTAAATTTATATAATAAAGAATAAGTAAAAAAATTAGATTTTTTAAATTATATTAAAAAACATTTACAATATTTTAACGTTCAATTTACTGATAAAATGAACAATTATATGTAGTTAATTATTAATGACAAATTCCTTAAATTGATCAATTTCATTAACAAAATAAGAAATTTTTTCAAACAAATGGATTCTATTAATACATAATACATTTCTCTAATATACATAATCACTGAAAATTAACCATTGAAGATTGCAAAATCCGACTATACCATCTATCATTTATATATCAATAAACTAAAGTGAACGAAAAACCTTGATTTAAAACTTAATGTCAGACACACCAACCCGTGAAAAAAAGCCATTCCATTAATCACAACAACATCCATCAATCCTTCTACAATCCTTTCGCCGCCCCCATCGATTTTTCACACTACAACAGACTTCTTTTCCCCTCCCCTCTTTCACCACACTAAACACCCCATAAACTCTCTAGCCACTGCCGATAAAAGAATCCTTTCCTCGGAAGCTATAAACCAATAGAGCGAGCGTGCGCTCGGCGCAACTACTCTCTCTCTCTCTCTTTCTCTCTCGACCACTCGCACTCGTACATACACATACACTTACAGCGCTATAGGCGAACAGGCGTGGGGAAGGTCAACGACTGTCTGCCTAGAGTCGAATGACCGCGATGCTTATATAGTTATGCAGTCGATAACGGCCGTGCGAAGCTTCGTCTCTCTCACTCTCGGCTAGCTCGCGATCACCTGATGGCAGTGCGCGAACAATGGCCAGTGGTGGTGGTGGTGGTGTCTCATCTCACGACGAGGTTTCGATCGATTGGTGGGTGGATGGGTGGGTGAGTGAGAGAACAGAGAGGGAGGGAACGAAGGAAGGGATGGGATTTTTGGGATGAGTGGAGTAATGAGTTTGAGTAGGTGATTAAGGGTTTTGGGTGGTAGGAGGGGTGAGAAGAGCAATATTGAAGTGGGCGGAGAAGAGCATTGATGCGGACGTGTGTATATATATAGAAGAATGTGATTTAGTGCGAAATTACGTGATGGAAGAAAATTTTATTTCAGTCGTGTCGAAATTTATTTAACGTTTTTATTATTTTAATACTTTTACTATTTTTGTGCACACGGATAAAGACTTTTCATTAAAAGGATAAAACGAGTATACTATTAACAAAATAAAATACGAATAAATCACAATGGATGATGTCACGAGGAGGAAAAGCTTAATAAAATGCTAATACAGTAGTGGATATAGAGGAAGTAGATGCAGGATGAACCTAGCTAGACGTTTATTTTTAAATTAGCTTCGTTTAAATCTTTCAATAAACTCAAGAGGTTATTGTGTTTATTCAAAATACGTTATTTGTCAATGGGTGACACTTACGTTTAATCGTATAGTTGAAAAAAATGTCATTTATTTGAAAGAAATATCGATACTATTAAAATCATTTAATATTAAAATACTATAAACTTTTACTATTTAATTATAATCTTGGTTTTATAATGCTCTTCATGTTTATATTTACTATTATCATTTAATCTTTAAATGAATCATTATGTTCAAAATGATAAATAACTCGATCAATAAAGGTCTTTATTTTAAAATGTTTTTATACAACCTACCTCTGACATTTTAATCATAATCCGCACCCTAATATTAGTACTAACTACACCCTTCTTCAACTCCAACATAATAACATCAAACTCACCTCTGCAATTCACCCAACTTTTAACGTAACAACAAAACCATCTATTCCCCTCGACCCATCGAATATATATTCTCCCTCGCACCTCCGCATTTCCAGTGAGCAACCGGTCAAACTGCGCCGTTGCGCTACAAAAGTACTTACTCACTTTGTCGCGCGCAGTTCCAGCACTCTATACGGATGCATCATCGCCGCACACCGCTACCACCGCGAATTTCCAGAACGGCAAAAGCGAGCAGACCGACCTAAAATTTCGCCCTAACTCATCAGCTGTGATATATTTAGCTGCTCTCTCATTCCTCTCTTCACCCAACTTCTCCTCTATATAGCATATACATGGGCGCGCGTGTGCTTTTAATCTATTCATCCCGCGCGTACTCTCGCTTTTTCCCTCGTTAAAGCCGCCTAGAGGATTAGCATGGAAAAGCGGCTGCGCTAATCGACGTAGCCAGGAAAAGTCTATGTCTGTGTATATGTGTACGTTCACTTTCTTGGATGGCTGAGCTGCTGGATGGCTTTTTTTTTTTGTAGAATCGTAAAATGGAAGGTACGCGCGCGTGCTTTATCGGTTCCGCGTCGGGCGGAAATTGTTTTTAATGGAAATCGAAGAGAAATGGCTCTTTGGAATTGATATTTATTTCTATAGGTTTGAAATCGATGGGTATAGGGAGAGGATGCATTTTATTGGATTTTGTAATGGAGATACATCTCCGGATGGAGTGTATTTTTATAAATGGTAAACAATTGATTGATCTGTACTTTTGTTAAAAGTGTGTATTTAATTTTGCATTTTTTTTTTCCAGCCAGTTGTGACGGTGAAGTAAGCCGAATGTTTATATTTACGGTCGTTATGCAACAGATGTAAAATTCCAAAAGTATTTATACACCGTTAAATTTAAATAGGATACCAATTATCGACAATGGAAAAATGACATTAATATTTTATCAAAAATATACAGAAAGCTTTTAGATCGAAATTTCGTCAGAACGAGATAAAAAGAAAAATTAATTCCACACGAATCCTAGTACATTTATCCTTCTATCTACTTCCATCTATTCAACGATTCAGCGGTAAATTAAATTTCGCCAGCCCGAAACGAGATGACTTAACTTTTTCTTTTACCGTTCGCCCAACCTCGCCAGCGCAATTATCCCTAATGACTTCCAATTAAAAACATCTTCCTCACCTTGCAAGGAACAATTTCAATTTGTGAAAAATCTCCTTCGATAAGATAAAAAACGAAACAAATTCTAAAACTTGTTCACGAATTCCAGTAGAACCCTGTTGAAACTTCCGCGACCAGCCACTTGCTGTGGGAAATCTTAAGAACCACATCTTCACACAGACTCTCACCGCGCAACTCACTTCCAAAACATAAACTCTCCTTCGAACTCTTCGCACCACAGTTTCCTTCCAAACAATCCCCTTCGCACCTCTTCGTCTTCTCCTTCTCCTCAACACCTCGGAATTAGCATATTTTTCAAGGTACACCTCCGCCGCGAGGGAAATTCGAGAAAGTGAAAACACTCGCGCTTGTCTCACTCTTGTGGCTGGCGATCGATCGCCAGCCACAAGAGAGAGACAGAGAACAACCGAGACGGTGTCGAATTTGAAATTCATGGAGGGAGAGAGAGAGAGAGAAAGAGAAGAAGGGAGGGAAAGCTTTCCTTTGTCTAGCGAAGCTTTCGCCGGTATCCGATTTAGACGACTTGTCGTTTGTGAGACTATTGTGCGATTAGTCAACGGGGGTGGACCGGTCAGTCACCTCCTGCCCCCGATCGCCTCTCTCCCTCTCTCTCACTCTCTCTCTTTGATTTCGCGCACAGCAGGGCGCTTACCTTTCATCGGTGTCACCTGCTGGGATCCATAATCAACGCCCGTGCGATCCACCGACCAATCCTTTCCACTACAATCCTTATCCTTATATTTCTATATCTACGTCTATATATCCCTCTCCTCGCACTACTCTTACAACTCCACTTCACCCTTCTTCCGTGTTCCCCTTCCTCTTGCTCCTCTTCCTCTTGTTTCCTCTTGCCACGGAACACAGCACAGAAAGCTACGCGCGTATACGCACCGTGGAACCACTTGTACGTGACCCGCGGACAATCAAGGGGGTCCTCCCGGACACGTCGTCCCAGGAGCGACCGGCGGCGCCGGGCCTCTAGGCTCTCTCTGCCATCTTGGCGCGCGTGTGCACCATACTCACATACTCTCTCTCTGTCTCACGCGCGCACGAATGCTCAGAGGGAGCCAAAAATCAATGCCCGAGAGGAGAGAAGAATGAGAGAGAGAGAGAGAGGTACAGTGTGTCTATATACACCCTAGAGCCGCCACCGTTGTCCGTCCGTCTCGCTCCTCCTTTTTTACGGCAGTGTGCAAGAGAAGAGGACGGATCGAGATCCGTCTGCTGTGCGGCGGTAGCGGCGGCGAAGTCAGCGCCCCGCTGCGGGTGCATATAATCGGGTGGGGAGATCGATGGGTGGTGGAGTGGAAAGTAGTATAGCAGTGCGAGTCGGTAAGGGCGAAGTAGTCGGCTGGGTAGGTAGGGACGATGCGAGGGAGTGGATGTTATCGCACGTGGGTTATAGGTGGCGGCTGATGGTTATGGGGCTATAGATATGGTGATCGAGTGAGCGATAAAGGATTATGGGAGAGATAAACGGTTTGAAAGATGGTGAAAGATTTCGTCAGTAGTGACATGGTGGTTATGATGTACAAGGATTTCGTAATATTTCAATGCAGTTGACGAATGAATTCGACGTTTTACTTTGAGTTCGAAAGTTGTTTACTCTTTAAAGTTGACATTAATGGAAATTTCTCTACCGAAATATTTATAAATATTCACTAATGAAATAGTAAATATTCACTATTTAAATTAGAGTGAAATTTCACTATTCCTTCTCGAGTTTTTTTATTGTGAAATTAGTGAAATGATTTTTATTAATAATAAAAATACTCTTGTTTCAAGGTTTTTGACAATGGGTCTTTGGTTAAAAATAACTCTTCAAATACTATGTTTAATATAATTTGAGTGTTATCAATAGAAAGCTGGAATGAAATCCAATTTGAAAAAAAGTTTATGACAAAATTTCTATCCGTTCAAAAACAGGCCAATATTAAATGTTTTTCAAAATATTTACAATAAGTTAAAATCTTGAATTTTTCATTGAAAATGTATTATCAGTATAACTTTTAAGCGGATAGAAATTTTTGCAGAAACTTGTTTTTTAAATAAAAGAATTTCAGCTCAGCTTTCGATTAGTAACACTTAAATTATTGTACAATAAACATAGTATTTCGAAAATTATTTTAATTTGACGAAGGATTTGATTTTTCAAGATATTGGATGTCAATCCTCGTAAGTTCCAACCGAAGACTTATTGACAAAAACACGAGTATTTTAATTTATAATAAAGAACATTTTCCCAAAGTTTTATGAAAATCGAGCTCCCAAAGGTCTCGTAGTATTCTTATAAGATTTAGTGAATATTTACTATTTCGTCAGTAGTAAATTATTGAGTTGGAATTAAATAAGTTTATCCGTGTACAATTTGTGTGCAAAGAAAAGCACAATAAAATATGAATTTGAAATTTGCAACGTTTGAACGCAACGAAATAAATTTTTACACATTAATAAAACTTCTAAAAATCTTCG
>JAYJLV010000001.1:19878750-19888750 GCA_036873485.1 Torymus texanus | reverse complement strand
CATATTTAAAACATTCAAACTATAGGATAAATTTTGACATAGTTAAAATTCTGGACAAGGAGCATAGACTAGATAGCAGACTTGTGTCTGAGATGTTTCACATACACACTAAAAAGAATTTTATGAATAAAATAACTAGGTAATGTACGAACTTTACCTCTGTCGACCGGCAGAAATCAAACTGCCTATAAGAATTATTTTTAAGATGTGTAAGTTTTTTTCTTTTTTTTAGTCTTAATTTTGTATTTATATTGCCTTTTGTAAATTTATAAATTTTTGTGTGTTTTTTGCTACGTTATGTTGTTAATAAAGAGCCTGTGAAGAGGGGACTATTCGAATTCCCGAATTAAACGTCGGCATTATTATAAATAAATTGGTGTTTTTTCAATCTATACACACCTATTCGACATCATGACCATTCATCTCTTTAAATCAACAATATATTTTTAAAACTGTTCTTTGATTTTATAAATATAAATGGTAAATTCCAGATAAGTACTACAGTAAATATTTCTCTCCACAAATCTACCCCTAAAAAGACTACAACAGAACAGCCATTCCAGAAGCTTTAAACATTGTCGCACCCCAAAACTTCCTTCTAAACTTAAGAATCCATCTTTCTCTTCCTTCTAAACTACTTACCCCCCATGCGCTCCTAAAATTCCACCCTCCTCTAACACCACCCCAAAAACCACTCTCTCGAAAACCTGTTGCGAGCCAGCCACCAGCACCGTAACCCTAACCAGCGCGCCTCGTAAACCAGGGAACGATTCACGGTACTGCTACCTCGACTATACTACAGCTACTACTACTACGACTACTACTACTCGAGGGTGACACGCGTGGTTTGGTCCGTTAAGCCCCGGCCGTCGTACGTCAGGCTAAACGAGTGCGTGTAGTGCGACAGAGAGAAAGGGGGTGAGAGTATCGAGGGGGCCTACAAGATCCATTTTTCGCGGGAGATTTGCAAAGGCTTGAAAGTTAGTACGTGGAGGTACCCAGATAAAGATGATTGAAGCGAAAAGAAAGATGTGCTAGTGACAAATAGAATGATCTTGAATAAGTGGATGGTAAAGTGACTAACGAATGGAACTGTCATTTATTTTAGTATTATAATATTTTTGGATTATAAAAGATGATGTACGATTCATCCTTTGCGAAAACATCTTTATCGGCGATTCTCTTGTCCCAGACGTTTCTTGCTTCGTCCTCGATAAAAGCAACGTTACAATCCCAACTGCACCTTTACACACCAACACACATACTCGCGCGTACGCAGCAGAACCGAACTTGTCCATCTACTGTGTCATTTATCGTTCGGATAAAATACGAGGTCCCGTAAACCAGACGCTCACGACCATCCGAACCGATATCTCTAGTAACGCACACATACACACACACACATGCTTATAAAAAAAAATCCGTACTCCGCACTTCTATCGCAATGACCCATACGCTCACACCCCTGCAGCACAGCTGACCGTAAACACACACGCGCTGCATAATCAAAAAGGCTCCGCCCTGAGCTATAATACTACGAAATCGTCTCTGTCGCGTTTACGAGGCAGAAAAAAAAGACGACTCGAAGAGAGCAGAATACATTTTTCACGTGCGTATACAAGGACCTCATTATCGATTGAAGCATATTTCGCGCGCCCTTTAGGTGTTGTCTCTCCATGGGGGGTGACGGTCGAGTCGGTCTCCTTTTTTTTGGCCTGTGGCGTAGCTGTAGGGGATGTTTTTTATAGGGTTCGGAGATCCGCGCGAGAAATAAAATGTGTAGAGAGTGGATTGAGGATCAAAGGTGATTGCGAGCTTTGAGGATAGCCTCGACGCTGTTGACTTATGATGGTAATGAAATGGCGGCGGTGAAGTGGCGCGTAAAGATGATGGGCAGGTAGATATGTATTTTTGTTGATGTTATTGGGTTCGACAGAGAAGCAGTTATGACTTTTCGTCTAAAGTGTGTGTAAATAATAATATAGTATTGGGGTCGTCGACAAATTTTCACATCACTGGCTATATATCAAACTCATTAAACTAACCGAATACAGTAGTTCAGCAACAATGGATGATGATAATTAGATGCAGTGTTACAACGATTTACGATGCTTACTGGGATTGTATCCGATTACACCAGCCTGTAATTTGGAAATTATTTACATCCGGATGCGAACCTAATTTACCCTCGCATCTAATTACCAATATCCCCGGTACGCACAACAAAGACATCGAAACCACTTTGAACCCCCATCTCCCTCTCTAATAATCACTATATGCATCCTCGATACTCTAATCAACTGAGCGTTATGAGCCCACACAGCGCATACATGTACTTGACAATCAAAGGTACGCTCAATAGACAAAGCATTACCAATCCAATCTAACCACTACGCCTCTAAATTACCAACCACTTGAACAAAGAAAAAAAGAATCTCCTGGCACACTTCCGGGGGACCTTCGAAAACGCAGGCGACGGCAGCATCGATTCGCTCGGCCACATACGTGTACATACAGCTCTACGCGACTCGGCAAGCTCTAATTAAGGCTATAAAGCAGCGCTAACGAGTGTTTCTAAGCAATTAATTTGCCGGCGAGAGCGCAACTGCAAAACTGCATCGGAGGACGGGTGGGCGAGCGCGCGACCGAACTTGCGCCATTTGGCCTGCGTCCGAGGAAGAGGAAGAGGAAGAAGAGGACGAAGTGTCCCCCCCGGATGGGTTAAATCTTGCTGCTGCTACTGCTGCTGCAGTAGCAGACCTCTGTATGTCGTCTAATCTGCCTTAATCGTCGAACGGCGAGAGGAAAGAGATGGTGGTGGTGGTGCTGCTGCTGGAGAAGCGAAGCGAGTCTTTGGGATAATGAGAGGAGATGGCGCTGCATAGTGGGGTGCAAGTGTGTATGTGTTTGGGGAGATCAGGTTCGTTAATGGATCGGTGTGGATGGCTATGGAAGGACACTTGAGGAAGGTGATGCTACTGCTTGTTTTGGTGGTGTAGAGTCGATACTTGATATTTCGGCTCGCGATCTTTAATGTTTTAGCTTTTTCGTAAAAGGCTTTTGAAGATGCGGTTTCGTGTCATCCGTCGTAAATCTCAATATAAAAGCTTTTACATTAAGGTGCGTGTAACCAGGTGAATAAAAAAGGCTTCTTATAGCTATATCATGTTGATATTAAATTCTAAAATTAAGAGTACAAAATATGAAAGAAATATTCTCAAAAAAAATATATTCATTTTTACGTATTTCCGTAAATAATAGATTTTATATTGAAAATACTTCTCTGCTAACAAATAAAACAAGTGATCACCCCAATCGCCACACATATTTCACTGGACAACAATAGACAGACAGCCAGCAATGGACTGACCTAACTCACTCCGAAACATCGCAACCTGTCGATGTCAGCCGACACACAAAGAGCTCCTGCTAACGCCTCGGGCAAACTAGCACCACGACCTCTTCCTCTTCCTCTTCATCCCTCCAAAAGATCTATAACCATTCACCCATCTCTCTCCCCTTTACCTCTGACGATGGATATTGACCAACGCGCTAGCATACACACACTCGCGCTAGCTTTTGCATCACACCAGCCACACACGCGGCTGGCGCGAGCGGCTTGATTAAGCATCGAGCCACCACGCGCGTAGCGTGTACCAATATGTCACACGCTCGTTGCCCATCTCTCAAGTACTCTTTCCATCTTTTACCCTCGTATGTGTGTGTGTGTGTGTGCATGCGCGCGAGCGCGGATGAGCGACGTATGGCAAATAGCCGGGGAACGGAGAAGGAAACGATCCGCTGATCGGGCGAGCAGCTGCTACTACTGCTGCTACAGCACGTTGAAGAGGGGAGGCGAAAATATTGCGCGGATGCGCTAGTTGTAAGGTATAGGGGAGAGAAAAAGGGTAAGGATAGAGAGAATGGGACGATGAATGATTGAATGGCGATCGATTCCATGGCTGGATAGGGTTTTGTTTGCTGTGTGCTTGACGAGGGATGAAACAAAGGATCTTATTAGCGATTGTTACATTGTACATAATGTTGTTCTTTTCTAATTTTTAAAATGTTTTGGTAATGCCGAAATAATTTGGAGTATACATTTTAATTCGTAATTAACAGTTTTTAAGTTATTTTCATTGAACAAAAATTTCTAGTCTGAACGCTATATTTTGTGAATTGTGGACTTTCAACTGTAACGTCAATACGATCTATGTTACTTTTTGAACTCGGTACATCAAATCCCTATTCACAAACTTCAATAATAGCCAGATCACAGTCCTGCACTAAACTACCCCGTTCAGCCCCCAAACACCGAAAAACTATCAACAACTTCGCGCGCAGCACAGCCACAAAACTCAATCTCCCGCAAATGTTTATAACAGTGCAATACCTACATGCATACACTCTATTTCTCTCTCTTCTCTACCTACAACGTTCTATCGCGTGCTACCGCTCCCTTTAATTCAGCCTCAGTAGCGCGCACACATACTCGCTTGCCCGCATCTCTCGGATTCATCCCTTTGCGCTCGTGCACTCGCCTGCATTCGATATAATGCAGAGGTATACATACGCGTTTGCAATGGTAGAACCGAGATTGTGTCTCTAATCAGTCGTTCAGTCGAATATCGTTGTGTTGCAAGCGTGCGTGCGCGAGTGCGCGAGGCCAATCATACGGCGGATCGATGCGCCCTATGCATGCGCGAGTTTCGTATCTCTCTGTATACACGGTGAAAACCAATACGACAATTAACGGTTGGATAGAAGGAGGTTTGCTAGTGGAATGAGGAGTAATGGAGTTTTTGGGTGGGTGTGGGAGTCGGGCTGTTAAGATGATTGTAGGATATATTTTCAATTTAATTGTCAGAGGTAGGTTGGGTGGATGAAGAGGGGATTGCACGTCGGGGACTGAATAGAATTTAATTTACTTAACTGTTTAACTGAATTTGATGACTAGTGGGGATAAAGGGTACAATTCGCTAGTCAATTTGTAGAGATGGAAATGTACAGTTGGCAGAGGTCGGTACTCACCTGAAACAGAAAGAAAATTAATTCATTAATTACAAGGGTTCTATATATCTCTTACTATATGTAATTGAAAAAAAATGATTACATAATAAATTATTAATTAAACGTATAGTATTGGTTTATCTTTTATCTTATTTTATTCTAATCTTATTTTGGAAGCAGACTAATTCCTACACTTCTACCCAACATATTTCGCTACTACATACAACCATTTAATCAACTCTCGCCTAAACTAACACATTCTTCTGCCACCCAAAATCCAACCCTTGCGCACAATACCTCTCCTATTACTCGCAGACAATCCGTGGCAATCGCGGAAGAAAGAAAGCCCAGAACCAAACATCCCCGTCAACCACAACAACGTGGGTCCAGACATCGTCAACCCTCAGCAACTCTCCTCCCCCTTTCCCTCTATATACATCCTCTCCCTCTCCCTCTTCCTCTTGGCGTCAATCGCCACTGTGTGTCTGTGTATGTCCAGGGCAGACGCGACGTGCGACGCATCCATCGGAAGTGGCCAAACCGCGTTCGCGCCGTCGGACAATCCCCGCTGCTGCACTGCTGCTGTGTTTGCTCTCTCGCTCTCCCTCGCGCCAGGGCCAATCATCGCGTGTCCCTTTGAATTCGCTCGCGCATATTCAGTGTGCAGTGCATCGCCGGCGACAGTTGACCTTAATAAAGGGGAGGATGGATGGAGATACAGAGGGGGGAGAGAGTGACTGGATGGTAGTGCGCTTTTGGAAAGGACGTTAATGATCTGTCGATGGGACGGCGCACCGGCGAGTCTGCGGTTGACGAGCGACGTGGCTGCTGCTGAGGATGGGAGTAGAGTAGTCTCTTGGTGATGGGGAGAGTGAAGGGGGGGAGGAATATATGTATGTGCGGGTGGGTGTAGTACTGCTGTCTATATGAAGGGTAGAGCCTGTTGGCGGCGTTTTATGATGCCTTCTTTCGACGCTTGGATGGATGGAGTGGCCGACATGGCTCGCGCGGTGTTCGTGACGGTAATGGGACGGAATTTGATTTGCTCTTAGGGCCGTTAATAATGGTTAGAGATGGAAGGGAAGGGAAAAACATGGAATTGCTGGTTTCAAAGGATAGGTTCATTAATTATTACAGTTAATGAGATGTAAAATAGACTGACAATTTAATAAAAACTATTTAAAACTAGCAATTATGGTAAATAATGATTTGTCTAATTTAGTATTCTTGAAATAATTGATCGAATTTGAAACTACTATTATTATTTATATTCAGCCGAAATAATAAAGATCATTTGAAAACTTTACTACATCAAACTGTCAACCGTAAGTTCAATAATACTTGAATAATTATTTGAATTATTTATTATCATGATGAAACAGTTTTAATATTAAACAACTAATTCAATCCTGAATTTAAATTTGTTTGTCGTTGTAGATAATTTAGTCGACCAATGTACATGAATTATGAAAGGACTGTCCATTTGTAGAACTTGCGAATGCCAAGCAGCAATTTAAACCTTCATATTACGCTGTTAAACTGTTTGAGGCATTTATTGCGATATTTATCACGCGCAAAATAGGGTTAGCCATCACCGGAAATGTAATAATACTCTCCTCAAGCCTCCACTCTGCATGATAATATCTTCAAAGTACAACCCGAGAGTATTTTAATTAAAAATGACCAAATAGACTATGTAATTCCCCTTTAAACCTCCTTTCAAATTAAATCCTAAATACCGCAACCTCGCCAATAACCTCAATTCCTTTTCACCCTAACGTCACATAGAAGCGCACAGCCGCTACCCTCAACAAGACACGGCGTTCGAATTCTCTTCATGTGTCCATTCACTGACCGTAAAACGTCCCGAAAATCAGCACATTTCCAGGGCCCGTACTACCACCAGTGTCGTTCTTCTTCACACCTCCTAGAAAATTGCGCATTTCCAACGCGTCCCTGTAAAGCCTTTTCAAAAGCCATTGACGTCGACGACGACGACGTCCTTCCCGCTCGCCCTCGGGGCGCGAGATCGGAAAGTTTCGACCTGCCATTCTTTGCCGAAAGGCGAGAACAAGAGAGAGAGAGAGAGAGAGAGAGAGTTTCGCGCGATTTATTCAACTCGCCAACCGAGTTCGCTTTGACTATAGCCGAAGGGAAAGGAGATTGTTCGCACGTGTACGTACGGTGTGTATGTGTATGAGGGGGATTTTTCTTTGTATCTAGGTGAGTTTTTTGCGGCAGAGGGGGAGAAGAAGCCAGCGAGTAATCCACTGCTACGAGGGTGGGAGATGCTTTATTGACCGCGAGGGAGGGTTTGATTCGCCGATGTAATTAAGGTGAGAGTCGCGAGCGAGCGCTAAAGAGCCGTTCTGTTGATCTTGTTTGGAAAAGTAAGCTCCAAATGGTTTCTGGGAACTGGTGAAAAGGAAACTTTAATTGCTAATATAAAAATGTGAGGAAATAAAAGATTTATTTTATAAAAGTATGAAGCCAAAGAAAAGTTATATTTTTTATCAGTAAAGAACTACGTACTACTAGGGGATGAAATAAATAAAATAAGTGTATGTATATAATTAAATATGTGTATGTACTACAGTAAATACAGAATGCAAACGACATTGAAGGTACCCGAATATGCCAATAAATAGATTGGAAAACATTATCTAGACCTAAACATTTTATAAATAACGAATCTCGAAATTGAAATCGCTCATGCTGCAAAATTATTGACAGTAAAAGCTTATTTACTACATTGAACATGTAAAATTTTATCTTTTAATATTGGGTTTCTACTTTTAAGTATAATAATAATAAATTCACGTTTCTCTACAGTTAATTAAACCTTCAAGCATGAAAAATACCTCATCCATATAATATATTTTAGCTTGCAAAATGCTCTATTAATAAAACTTTGAAAAATCCGCGCCATTTCTCAAGTTCTATAAATACACTTTACCCGATTTCGCGCGGTAACTTTCATAAACCACTTTGAAAATTCAGCCAACTTTCCGCGCGAGATTTTTATTTAAATAATCTCCCAGTCCATCACGAGCTGGCCGAAAGAGAGAGAGAGAGAGAGAGAGAGAGAGAGAGAGAGAGAAAGAGCAAGCGACTTCACTGCCGCCGCTGGCTTCTGAGAAAATAAAGGACGAAGGAGGTTATAAAGTATTTAAACGGAGAAGCTGCGCAGCCCCGTAGCTACTGCTGCTGCTGCTGCTGCAGCAGAGAAGAGAGCGCGAAGATTGATCGGTGCACTTAGCCAGCGTCTCGTTGATCATCGTCACTTGTAATTTTTTATTAATTGCGAGGGTGGATGGGGATGGAAGGGAGAGAAATTAAAGTTTCGCTACGTGATTAATAAATGGAAGTATGAGTGAGGTTCAAGGAGTTATAATTAAGATGAGTTCGGCGTTTGCTTTGAGTATGTTAATGATTCAATTCGTTTCGTCTTTAATATTGCGATAGGAAAGAGTTCGTACTTATTATTTTAGAGAGTTTTTATTTTCCTTTTCCTTCGTATAATTTGATGCACAACCCTCAAACTGCTGTACAAAGAATATTCAAAGGACCTTTCTACGTAAAGATTTTTTACTACGATAAGCAAAAAACTAATGATAGGTAAAGCATAAGAATGGAGCATTCATTACGATAGTATACCACAATATGCTGTTTTTCGAATTTTACGTAAATAATGAACTGGTACTGATAATAAGATACATGTGAACTTCATGTGTTCACAAGGCCCTTGTGAACTTCTTTTTTCTTTTATTAACAATTGAATCATTTTCACCTCGTCTCGGACTCAAAACCTACACTCAGCAACGTTTCCAAAGCATTGACCCCAACCCTCTCCAATTCTCACCATAACTCTACATCCATCCCACACTTTCTACTCCTACCTTAATTACACAACGGAGCGAATAAGCCAATCTTCCCAGTTCTACCTCCAAAACTACCTTACCACTACTATCCCAACCCTCCCGGTTCCTCGTCACCTCGGTGCCATGTCATATCCGCAAGCTCTCTCTCACTCCCAACTTTCCGTGTCGTCGCGGAAGCGACGCCGAGTGTATATAGCATCGGTTCGTCGTCGTCGTAGTCGCGAAAGGAGGACAGAGGCAACAGCGCCAGCGAGGGCGTCTCTAATTGGTCCCATCTAGGAGGCGCGGTAGCGAGCGTCTCAAAGGGAACTTCCCGGCGCGAGCGCGCGTCACTTGTGTACCATTACGTGTATAACAAGTCTCTCTCACTCGCTCGCTCGACGGCAGCGCAATCCTACGGCCCACTAAGAACCCTTTCCGCTCTCTCGCCTCGTTTTCTTCTTCTTCTTCTTCCTCGTTCGCTCTTTCTTGCTCTGTTCTGTCTCGGTGTGTGTCTTTCCTCTGGCCTCTTTCCGTGAGCGCGCGATTTTCTCTCGCCGTCGCCGTGCGCAGCGCTGATTATAAGGCGGTTATTTCCGTCCGATTGAGCCTCTTTGAGGCGAGCGTTTGTAGGCTGCAGATGCGCGCGTTGACGAGTGATTAACGAGCAACAGCAACCATACATGTGTGCGTCATCTGTGGTTGTGTGTGTGCGTCGATTGAGGTATTGTGGCGAGACGACGACGAGGTGTGCAAGGAAAATAATTTTCAATGGAGGGGAAGAGGGTTGAAAAGGTTTTCTTTCGAGGCAGAAGGCTTCGTGTTTTTCTTTTTTATTTGTGAGTATGAGGTTTCTGATTACAATTTGAAAAGAGAAAAGAAAGAAATGGGCTTCCTTTAATTAATCACGAGCGAAGATTGTACTTGCGCAATCATTCGTAATCGACGCTTTTGGGGGTTGTTAATGTAAGAGATACTTTTGTTTGTAGAAGACCCTGTTGCGTAAACAAGATTATTTGTTTACGTAACATCTAAATTTATGCGACATCTAAATTTAAAGAATAAAAAGTTAATTGGATTGGATTACTGGGTGCTGGAAATAATAAAAAGTCTTACAGAAATACTCGTCT
>JAYJLV010000001.1:19848084-19878650 GCA_036873485.1 Torymus texanus | reverse complement strand
CAACAACAACAACAACAACAACAACAACAACAACAACAACAACAACAACAACAACAACAACAACAGCAGCAGCAGCAAAAGCACGACCACGGAGCCAAGTTCGAGCCCCCGACGAAGCTGCCAGAGAAGCCATTCGAGTTCGACCGTGGCGTTAAGATACCTGGAGCAGCGGCATCGACGAGTGACGGTAAATCGGAGCCAGACAAGACGAAGCCCGCGTTGCCACCGAAACCCAGCAAACCGAATCCCCCGCCACGACTTACCCAGCATCACATCGACAAGCTGGATCTTGGCAGTAGTAGCGTGCCCGAAATCGGGGAAGCTGGTAAACCTGGTATCAGTCTCCCTTCGAGGTGAGTAATTAAGGTTCTATTGCAGAATCTTTTCTTATTACAGGTGACGCAGTTAGTTTTATGAAGGACGTTAATACGTTAAAGTATAATAGTTGCAATCAGAGTAATAATTAACGGTGCGAATTTACGAATGCAATCTCTTCTTTCGAAATGAACGCTTAAATTTGTAACGGCATGAAAATTAAAATATGTCACTCTTTACGTTTAACGATTAATAAACTTTCCTCGTAAAATATATAAATTATAAACCATTCGTGCTTCACCACTTTTAGTTTAAACGATCGTTAATTTAAGGGACATTTAACTAGAGAAATATAGAAATGAAATCGCTCACTAAAAAATTAAACGCTCGTAGAATGAAATGAAAAAGTCATTACATAAAAGTCTCGTTAAAACTGACGCAAAAGATATTTGCTGTTTTCATATAACCGATGTATCAAAAAATTTGCATAAGCAGACACGACACTTTAACATCTTTCAAACGTTCTAGTTTCGTAATTTAAAACTCGCAATCTGCGCGCTCGCATACAGAAAAACCATCCTCCATATGCTAAAATGATTACGTTCTCCAAAGAAATGATTTCGGGATAAAAAGAGAAACATTTTCTTCTATAGAACTGTAAATTTCGTATTCCGTTCTTCTACAACAATGACAATATTATATTAAGCACAACACTCGTATATAGTAAGGAAGAATAACTTCTCATCGCCTTATTTTTGGCCGAATTTTCGTCAACCTGTATTTTCTAACTTTCAACGACAATTTACGCAACAGAAACGGCAAAATTAAACGTCCTACACTCTCCTCAAAACTCAGCACAAACAAACAAAATTCCAACTCACTCCTATATATTCAACTCAATAAATCAATCTGTACAACACGTGCACATCCGCACGTACACTCACACACACACACACATACAGACAGACACAATCGCGCAACCTTGGAACCTTTCCCTCCCGTGGCCATATAATTTCATCGCTCTTCACTCAGTCTCACGTCACCCCAAAAACTATCCGATCCAAGGGTGTGATCAAGACGACGAACTTATATATACTCATGCAAACACAAACGCATCACACACAACCTCACAACAGGTTAATTATAAATGTTAATTAGTGCACGATCGATTTGGCCGTCTCTTCTCACTCTCTCTCTTTCTCTCTCGAACAATAGTCTCGTCTGAAAATAGCCCCTCGCTACACTATACACGCGCGGGTGAACTCTCGAGTGCATTGGCTTCGCGACGCGCATGCAGTTTAGCCGGTCTATCCTGCGCGCTTATACACTCGCCCGTATAATTATTGGTACTACCTACTACTTGTATACCAGCGCTCAATCGGGGAGAGTGAGAGAGAGAGAGAGATAGAGAGATAATAAAGATGATCGGATTGCCGCGAGCGCAGCATTATCAGTTCCGCGGCTGTACGATCCTCGCGGCTCTACTCATCTGTGCGCTTAACTTCTTCGTTGTGCTTAGGCTTTTTCTATTCCTCTTCTTCTGAGGAGGAGAAGATAAAGACGTGGTCGAAGTACGAGATCAGAATGCGACGATCGTATTAGGCTACTGGTAATTGTTGTAGCCAGTGTGTATAAAAAAACGATAAACGGTTGGTGGTGAAGTTATAGAAAAGGAGAGAAGTGGAATGAATTACGGCATCATGACGTCACGTGTGGAGATCAGTGCCGGTGACCGGACGATTGTTGCTACGTAAATGTAAGACCGATTTGTGTGGCGGTTGTACTACTATAGTAATGGATACTGTGTGGTATGATGTTGTGATTTGTATATATGTGCTGGTATATTACATACGTTAATTTTGTTCATTTTACTTTTAATAATGTTCTTGTGGAATGTAGGTCACGTTTCATTTTGTGTATGTATATCAATATTGTTCGTTACTCTGATTGCATATAAATAATACATTACCGCGCGCTCTTGTAAAAGTGATTTCGGGTTCATTATATTCATTTTATGCGGCCTGGTATCCGTCGTACGCGCGATAACACTTTTAACTTTATTGTTTTCATGGACAACTTATCCTTTTGCGGTAAAAAAGATACTTTATTAAATTACTTGCATTGAAAGCAATCAATGAAAATTAGCAATCACAATTGTATATAATTTTTCTTGATTGTCAACAATGTCCCAGTTTTGCCAACTCTTATACGTACCGTATACGCACACTTGCATACCTTATAGTCTTTTGACACTTTAAGAATGTAATCCCAAAATTTTAACAATTTAAGAATATATTCGACTTATCATTAATCTCCAACTTTGTTTGTATTTCCAGAGCGGAGAAAGACGAGGACCAAATCCCACCGATCCCCACCTCGGAGCCTCCAGAATCTCCGACC
This sequence comes from Torymus texanus, assembly GCA_036873485.1. Taxonomy (NCBI): domain Eukaryota; kingdom Metazoa; phylum Arthropoda; class Insecta; order Hymenoptera; family Torymidae; genus Torymus; species Torymus texanus. The sequence continues at coordinate 19,875,935 of JAYJLV010000001.1, read as the reverse complement.
GAACCCCAACAGTCCCAACAGCAACAACAACAGCAATTGCATCAGGTGATAAAAGCACGACCGCTGAGCTTGAAAAAAGCACCGCTATCAGAGCAACCGAAGCTCCGTTACGCCAAATCGAACGTGCACGTATCGATAAATCGACGGATTGAAATGCCCCCCGCGTTCCTTTTCCCCGAAACCGAAATCCCTGCGGATCTTATGCAAACAGAGCAACAACAGCAACAGCAACAACAACAACAGCAGCAAAGTCAAAATCAACAGGTGGACGTGACGGATAGTAACTCGTTGAAGAGGCTGATCGTTAGTCCGGTGAGCCCTGACGAGGTCAGCAACGATAAGTTAGAGGATTCGGATATCGTCGATGCTCTCAACGTATTGAATATCGAGGAGAATAAGTTCAAGTGAGTTGTTGTCGTTGTGTTTTCTTTTGCGATATATCAATAGTTCGTTAATTTGTTGATTTAATATAATATTGTTTACTATAATTTTTTTTGGTATACAAAAAATAAAAAATATAAATTAACATAAAATCTTTTCCGCTTGATTTTATATTTACGATCGGAGAGTTATTTTTTTTTTATTTACACATAAGAGGGAATAATGTCATGTAAAGTTGAAAAAATCAAAATAAGGTCAAGTTTGCATGAAAAAATGTATTGCCAACGTTCCTATTTATTTAAAAAAAAAACTTCACTTGCAATTGTACGCTACACATCAGTATATTTTCTCTTAAACAATATAGGAGTATATATAAACCATATACTAAACCCCATTCCTTTAACTCATTCAGATCAGACACGATCGAGATCGAGACGAACCTCGGCCTCAGCACCATCGGCCTGGGCAGCGCTAAGCCCGCGGCGGACGTTATCAGACGTAAAAAGGGTAACCTCAAGTCCACAACGGGCAAGGCTAATCTTTCGAGACGGGTCAGTTTCGACCCGCTCGCCCTGCTCCTCGATGCGAGCCTCGAGGGCGAGCTTGAGCTCGTGAAGAAGACAGCCAAGGAGGTGGCCAATCCAAGCTCGGCTAATGACGAAGGTATCACAGCTTTGCACAATGCCATCTGTGCTGGTCACCTCGAGATCGTCAAGTTCCTTGTTGAATTCGGCTGCGATGTCAATGCTCAGGATAGCGACGGATGGTAAGTTTTCTTTGTCTTTTTCTTATGGGGCTTTTCTTTACTGTTGTGGTGTAGTAATTATTATAAGGGTGCGAGGTATTTTAATCGGAGTAAAGAATATGATTGGGTCGTAGTATAAGACCGGTGATTAGTATGATTTATAGTATGTGTGTATATAGAATGACGAAAAGCGTCGTGTCGATATGATCGTGTGCTGTTAATATATAAAATCACTCATCCCGATCAATAAACTGATCGGTATCTATTAATATTACGAGGATTCTATAAATACAATATGTGAACCATTTCGCGCGAAGGGGCCGAGGATATTTAGTATATGTCATCTCTAACATGAGTATAACGATATATGTGTACATATAGATATATATCACCACCACGTGTGTAATAGCAGTAGTAATACCGCGAGCAAATAGGTCGATTGGCACACTTTTACTAGATTTTTAATCCACACGCGAGTTATAATTGCGCGAGCGTAGTTTTAAACTATTCGCACACACATATTTTTATATCTATATAGGTATATGAGATATTTTTAGTTATTTCTTTCATTAATTATAACGCTATATATACACTCGCGCAGTGTAATGACAATAAGTAATTATATATATATATATTACGATGCACGCTAACAAACTAACAAGCATATAACATGTCTTTTTATAGTTGGTACGTGGGAAATCCGCATCGAAAGCAATTATAATGATGTTGCTCTTGATGATGGGTGTATAAGTGCGTGCGAGAGGCTGCCTGCGACCTACACCGCACCGGGGGACCGGGATTATTTTTTGCATTGTCTCAACCTACGACTGTTTACGCCCTTCAAGGGTTCTTTTAACTTTATTTTCAATTCTTTTTTCTTTTTTGTCCACCCCTTTTTTAATTTTTGCTTTTTCTTATCAAATTTTTTTTTATTATAATTTGAATGAATTTCCGTTTAGATTTAATATAATGCTCATGTTATATACACCCGACGAATTTGCATGCGAATTGAAGTTGAAATTAGTATAATTTGTATTCGTTTCAGATTATTATAGATACGGGGGTGGTTGTGCATATGTATATATAGATATATTGTTGAGCGGAAAAGTGTCCTGGTCAGGCAGTCCTTTATCGTAAAATTCGACGCACACTCATCTAAAAAAATTCTACACGATGCTATAATCTATTACAATATATTTACATAAAATTTTCTCCATGATTACAGGACTCCGTTGCATTGCGCTGCAAGCTGTAACAATCTAGCGATGGTGCGGTTCCTCGTGGAACATGGGGCATGTATCTTCGCAACGACGTTGTCAGACCATGAGACCGCTGCCGAAAAGTGCGAGGAAGACGAAGAAGGGTTCGATGGTTGCTCCGAGTACCTTTACAGTAAATCTTTTTCCTTTTTTTCTACTAAACATTCTACGTATGAACAAAACGATATATTTATACATACGTTATTTTATAGGTGTACAGGAAAAACTAGGGATAATGAACAACGGTGAGGTGTACGCGGTATTCGACTACGATGCCCAACACAGCGACGAGCTGACCCTTAAGAATGGCGACGCGCTGGTGGTGCTGCGTAAAGGCGACGACAACGAGCGAGAGTGGTGGTGGAGCAAACTCGCCGGTCGCGAGGGCTACGTGCCACGGAACTTACTAGGCGTAAGTGTTGCCCTGGGAGGGTGTATGTGTGTTATGTAATTTAAGGTTGGAAGATGGCTCAGTTATGTAATGTGGGGAGAGAGAAAATTTCGTGTTCTTTTTTTCGGGAACATTTTGTACGGAAAATATAAAGATTGGTAAATGATTGGATATAAATACGTTTATGACTGTTTTTTTTTAACGATGGAAAATTAATAAAGTTTGTTGAATGATTGTTTAAAAAATAATTACTGATGTAGGATAAATGATAAAAATCTTGATTATGAAAATGTTATTGAGGGGAGTATCAAACACTTCCGAATGGTTTACTGAAATAATTAATTTGCTTCGTCTTAGAACTGTTGTAAATTATTTTCTATTAAATTATTTTCAAGTTTAAATTCAGCTCATTTTTAAGATCAAATTAATTTTTTTTTTGAAAAATAAAGAAATATATCAATACTAATTAAATTTTATTTGATTTTAGCTATATCCAAGAGTGCAACCAGCAAAAGCAGACTGAACGAGATTGTTACAATTACGAGAGCTTCGCATCGATTAAACATTTATTACCACAGTATTCAATTCGCAGCTTTATCTTTCTAGATATTGTAATACGCGACACGACAAACGTTGCGTACTCTCTCATATTTACACGCAAACACTCACACACACATACATACATATATATTGTTCTTATATACGCGCGAAACCAACGTGAATTGCGCGAATTTCTTATATAGGTGAGAAATACGAAAGAAATCTTGAAATATGTCCTGCGAGCTGTACTCCAGCGTATAGTAGCGAAAGCAATTTTCGTTGTTGTTTATTTATTAGGAGTATTCGTAGTAATACCTTCCAACGTACAATCGAGAGAGGAGTAATTGAATAAAAAAAAAGAGAGAAGAAGGAATCTTCATGTTTTGGTTGGTTACTTCGCGTTTTTTGTACATATTTATACATCGCTCATGACATTGTTATATTGTATGATTGCAAAATGATAAGAAAATACCACTCGCATCGTCGCAATTTTAGACAATACTATTGTAGCAATAATTTTTAGCGCACACCGTGCAGTGAAATTCCGCGGTGACACGATATCAAAAAAACAATGACAATACAAAATATTTCACGAATATTTTGTGTTGAAAAGTCTATATTATAATATAAATAATGTATTATATGATAATTATAATTCAAAAAGTATATTTTAGCAGAGAATTATGTGTAAACTTTAAATATATATATTTACAACGTGTACATGCCAGAGAAATTGATTAAATTTTAAAAATTTTAATGCAATGATGTATATTGCCGTTTAGAACTGAATTCTTTTTAATGCTTGTAAAATATGATTAGATGTATTTTAATGTATAAGTTTTATGGGAATTTCACTGTACGGTCATTTTAAAATGATATGTAAGTAATTTTCATACTTCATTGAATTTTTTTACGCTCCAAAGAAAATGTGGAGTACGGCATTGTGTGTATGTACTTAAGTCTTTTTTTTTTAATTTGTTTCACCTAAATGTTTAAGTTTAGATGAAGTCAAATTGTGCAAGCGCCGTTTTAAGTTTACCTCGCAATATTTTTATAATCCGACTGGTTATTCGGATTTCAAAAATGTTTTTGCGACTGTGTAAATGTAAACTTGCCAATGGATGAAACTTTTAGCAATTTTCATCGTTATAGATCGAAAAGAACGAGTATTTTAGAAACTTCAAAGATTAAGTTGAATATGTTTTTTTTTCTTTTAATTTTATTATGTGGATAAGCTTAAGAGTTTGCGTAAGCCTACAACAGTAATGTAATGTAGTTGAGAATTTTACAAGCACGGATGACATATTCGACGATCTATACGACGATGAATTGTAACACACCTACTGTTAATGAAACATGTGCCTTTAAAAGTAATAATAAATTTAAAACTTAAGATTATTGCCCGATATTATATGAGAAAATGAAAAATCGTTTATAATAAAAAACACCTGAAATGATTGTCGTCTCTTTTTTATTACCATTTTATCCAAAAAGCTTTACATTAAATATAGAATATAAAAATTATATCCTTCATCTGGTTTGCAAAGTCTCATAACCGTATGGTCAAGGAAGACTAACACTGGGTACGTTATCAACCTCGTAAAAAAATACATCATAAATTAAATAACGTTATTACAAACATGCATATTAGCGTGATCACAAAAATACTACTTTTCAAAAGTACACATATACATAATGCAATTGTCAATAGGCTATTGAAACAACGAAACATCTTAATACTAGTAGTAAGTTATTAAATTGATTTTCACATCTAGAAAGACGCTGTCAAATTTTAGTACCCAACATCTTACGCAGTCAACGTCAATTAAATGTTAAAAATCACTTAAAATATATATATATATATTTAACGTAATATATACGAAGTATGCAAGTCTTTTTTTCTTTCAGTTAACTTTGTGTCATACGCTTGCATCATTAACAAATTGCAAACAAATCTTAATATCACTAAAATCTTCCAGCATTGTTCGAAGTCTGAAAAAATAAATCAGTGTTTTAGTTAATTCTTTAATAATACTTAAAACATTGCAATACATACCTTTCTCTGTAAATGTTCAATGTAGATGAAGAAAACGTCCCATTTCTCAAAGCTTGTATACAAAATTCAGTCAGGTGTTTGTAGCATTTTTGTGTAGTGCTATGCATTCCTTGGTTTTTCCACTCGGGAAGGTCTTTTGTGATCTGCCATGCAGCGAAAACGTATTGAATTACAGCTGTCCAGTGCTGAGATTCCACCAGATTATGTCCCTGTTCTCTCAAAGCTTTCTGTAAACATGGAAGGAAATAAATTATAAAACTTGCAAAATGTAATTTTTTAAATAAATAAAAACTAAAACTACTACATATTTCTTGTAACCAAAGTTTTAAAAAAATAAAGAAACAAATTTAAAAGATTTTAAAAACTACATGGTTTTGTGATTATTTATAAATATAAAAATATATATACTTACATGGAAATTGTCTAAATGAACAAACGCCCGACTGTAATCAGATTCATCTATGTTTGACGATACTAGGCTAGCATAAACATTTTGTCTTAAGCAAGTCAGTTTTTCTCTAAGTGGATGAATATCAGCTACTGGCATTTTCTTAAGAATAATTTCTCGTAAATTATCATTCGTTGATAAAACATGATCCTCTTGCATTGACACTAAATCCATTATCATCTTAACTAATTGTTCATGACTAAGGCCCCTTAAACCATTTGCTAAATTTCCTGTAAATTGCTTGGTCTGTCTTTCCCTCTTTTCTGGTGAAACCATCTCAACATCATTATCACCCAAATGAAGGCGTTTTCTTGGTGTACTTCGTAATGTGATATGTGACTGATTCTTTGTTGGACTTTTTCCTGGAGTTCGATCCCTAAAATCAAATCTGTTGTTTAGAATTTCAAACAATTAATGAATTCAATAAATAATGATATTACAAAATCTCAAATAAGTTTAATACAATGTTAGTTATTTTAATATTTTATTACTTTATTTAATATTTTAATATTTGTTTTAAATACTAAAGAATAAAAAAAAACATTAATTATTACCTAAAAAGACCTTCTCGTTTAACTGTATTAACATCAGGAGACCAAACAATAGATCTACGTCTTCCTCGTTTTTGAATAACAAGTTCATCAGGACTTGGAGCTGAAGTCCATGAATCCATGCTGTAACGTCTAGTTGTTTCATTAACTTCAACTAACAGATGAAAAATAATGTTATATTATTACATTTTAATATAATATATATTTTTAAAACTAATAATAAGTAATAGATATAAAACAAAATTTGCTTTTTTCTTTGTCTTAAATTTTTAAAATACAAATTTAATAGTACTAGATAGAATTTTATTCAAGAAAACATGACTTGCCATTTATTTTGTAAACAATTTTAGTGAAAGTAAGTTAACATACCAGGAGAAATATTTGCACTAGTTGAATCAGGTATCATGGCCAAAGCCTGACGTGCAGATCTCCGCCGAGGAACATCTGGTCTCCGGAGTAGTTCCCTTCTCGGCGTGGCCATTGTCTAGGAACCAGAAAAAATTATGTTATAGAATAAAGTCATATAAAATCATATCTATAATTATAAAATATTCATACAAAAAGCAACCCTTTTTAGTTATAAGATATTATCGAAGTAAAACATATTAAAAGCTGTTGATAAAGCAATGTAATAGTCAATGGAACATAGCTGACAGGGTAACAGTGTAATGTAATCTTCAGTCATAATCATTCATGTGTGATGTAAGAGTAACATGATACACAAACAATGATAACACAATACAAGATCTTAATCAATGAGAAGTTACATGCTTTTAATTCAACAATATATAATTAAACTTGTTTTAAACATGAAATGGCAATCAATCCATTAAACAATTTGCAAAAAGTAAAACCCCCTTATTATCAAACAAATGCTTAATCAACCGCGTCGTACGCGTACCTCACTATTATTAAACAACAATTAACAATAAACAATTAGAATCCTTCTCGAAATCTCCACGTTTGCAGACGCTCAACCTATCAACAATCATCAACACCGCACTCGACCATAAACATACATACACACATGCAACAAGTTACGCCTCTTTGTTTACAACGAACCACCTGGTCCATTGTTTTTACTCGACGTGTCATGACTGGGACGAATCACGCTCCTGTTCGTACGTACCGTAATGAGGTTGCAGTTTCGTCTCGGCAGCAGATTTCGCTAGGAAGATCCCAGGACGACGCTGTGTAAGGACACTTCTCTCCTTCGCTCCTCGTAGACGACGATGACGACGACGGCGACGATGGGATCGAGTTGTTCCATTGGGAAGATGACAGTTATGGCGGGAACAGAGGATGCGACTTTGTTGATTTGGCGCGAGTTCGGTATGGTGCTGCGACCATTCGGCAAATTCGCGAACTATAACCGACGCTAATACTCTATACCAATGCGGTGGCACCGCGGGGGTGGTCGCTTTTTCTCGTAGACATACGGCCCCTTTCCATTGCATGCCGAATACCGTATGTCGTATGCCGTATGCTTCAATTACTCCTAGACTTTTCAGCTGATTGGTTGTCTTTCAAAGCTTGACCAATCAGCGTAGAAGTCTACGAGTAGTTAAAGCATACGGCATACGACATACGGCATTCGGCATGCAATGGAGAGGAGCCGATAAAATTTGAATTTTTTTATGGTTTACATAATGAGGTAATGGTTATGCAGATTTATGTTAAGTTTGGGAAATTTATTTTCTGATTATATATTTATGAATAACTCCAATCAGATTTTTGGAATAATATTTTGATTTCAGAAAAAAGTTAGAATGTATATTGACTATTTTTCCATTTCATAAAAGACTTTTTTTATTTACATCTGTTCTATATAAAAAAGGACGTAATATAATAATATTATAATGTTATTTGGCTAAGTATCATCATTATATTACAAAAATTTTAATATCTTTTTAAACAGTACGGCCGCCAATATAAAGATAATTACGGGACTACACTACAGTTACCAACTGGTAAAACTTTATCGGACTTTCACTTCTCCTCTATACAGTTTCTTCCTATACTCTACACTCCACAGGTGTGAAAATGTTTGGGTTTGACATTTGGTTGTCCTAGCCACTTGTCACGTCAACAAATAATATTTACTTGTTCTTTTCTTCAACTTAATATTAGTATTTACGTAACTTTATGTGTAAACATTGAAATTTTTATTCAAGAAAAAGCTCAAAATGGTAAGAAATGTATAAATACATCCGCAATTTGTTTATCTATAACGTTAGTTTCTTATCAGAATGATAGTTGCACTTGTTTTATCATTGAATTTTTATTGTTATAGGCCCGCTATTTTCGAGAAGAGGATATTGATGGTATGTAAAAGTAAAAAAAAAAACAAACTTTCTTGCCCCTTTTCTTAGTTAATTATATGAACTTCATAAAAGTTTTCCTTGAATAACCTACTTGACTACCAGACCGTAACTTCAACTTCAAGGGGCTTACCCACTATAATTAATCACTTTTCTTGTTACAGAATTCAGAGAGTGCTTTTACTTATATGCAAGAAGTGGACAAATTCATACATTGGATGAGCTGACTATCATTATGCGATCGCTAGGACTTAGTCCAACAATAGCTGAATTAAACAAGTATTTAAAAGATAAAGGTTTGAAAACACTTACTTTAAAAACAAACATAAATAAATGATTTCAATCAACGAGAAAAATATATTACAATTTTTTTCATTTCTTAGGAGGAAAAATGTCATTTGCTGACTTTTTGGAGGCAATGCACTTACAAACCAGAGCAGAGAATTTACCAAAAGAAATTATAGAAGCTTTTCGAGCAGCAGATACTTCCAGGACAGGAACTACTTCTGGTCGACAGCTGGCACATATGCTATTGAGGTGGGGAGAACAACTGAGCAATAAAGAAGGTACAGAATCATGATTTAAAACATCACTTTCATAAAATTTAATCAAAGAACAATTTTACAATGTTGTCTACATAAATTTTTCATTTTACAGTGGAACAAATCTTCCGAGAAGCCAATGTTTCAATCAATGGACAAGTGAAATATGAAGATTTCGTTAAAATTGCTTGTGCACCAGTGCCTGATTATTATTAACAATGGGAGACTTTTTATGCTAATCTTATTCAATTATATTTATTTGTTGCAAACAAATAAGTAGACAAATTGTATGTACTTAATAGTTACCTAGTATTATAATTATTCTATAATTTTTTATTTGCTAAAGAATTTAAAATTTACATGGTATGACAACGGTAATAAAGGGACCAAATATTTTTGCAAAATCTTAAATTCAGTTGATTTATTTTCGTCCCTTTTATGTAAGTAATTGCAATGTTCCTTGGAACAAATATTATTGACTTTTAGCGAGAATCAATTGCACCTTAGAAGAGCTACGTAGCATTGAATCTGAAAAATGAGTTAGTTACATACATAACAAGACAAAATATTATTTAATATCATCAAGTTATGAAAATTGATTAGACTTATTTTTTTCTTATACATAGCTTCTTTACATTGTAATCAACTATTTATTTAAAAGTAATTTTAATTTTATTTTGATTGTTATATTATATAACATTGAAGACTAGAATATAGAAACATAGTATCACAAATGCTGTTATTTCATAGCACAGCTGTTGAATTAGATAATAAGATTAAAATTTAAAGTATTCCAACTAAACTAGTTTTACGAAAACTACAGAAAATTTAATTCGTAAACTTTTCAGATTCAACCTATCTTAGCCTAAACGTCATACTATATCGATGCGCTGATTTACTACTACACCATTAATGATTAATCATAATAAGAAAACAATATACATTCTGATTCCTGTAAAGCACTAGAATCCGCTCGTTATTATAATAATTTACTACTGCACAATTTTCGTAGATTGAACAAAAAATTTTTATAAAACACATTAATTGACTTTTTTAATAATACTTTATATATAAATAAATAAATAATAATAAAAATTTTTTTTTAATTTTTCTAGAAACATTTTTGGTTTTCACATTTACTGTGCAATACTAAATTATTATAAATATTCTTTCTAAATCATTTAAAATTGACATTGATCAAAGTATATTTTATTATTATTGACGATCAATCATTCATGACATAGTTGAAGCCCCTTAAAGGGTTTTCTAAATATGGACATAGTTTACCGGCGTCTATATCGAAATCATGTTGTTATTTACAATTTCAATTACTTTTTTAAACTTTAGATAACTAAAAAATAAATATATCAAACTTTTAATGACATTGATATTTAAAAGATAAAGGGTAAATTATAATATTTAATTTTAAACTGAAAATTCAGATAAATCTTATAACATTTACAGAAATTTATCGATGTATACGATACCTATAATTTTTCAGATGTCTTTTCATGCAACGAATTATTCACTGGGAATAATAAATATTTTTCTTATACATTATTATCATCTGATATGTAAATATTAATACGTGACGTTTAAAAAAAATGGATATTGAACAATTATAAATAATTATCACGAGAATTTTGCATTCTTCGGGCCTCAAAGATTTCTATTGAGGTCCCATGCATTTTAATAATTATTATTCATAGTTGACTGATGTCACCTTAAACTAAACGAATTTTTAACCATTTTACTTAATTTTTTTAGTTATGTTACCAATCGACTATTACTAATCGTTACACAAAACTTAATAATCACCAATTAACCGAATCATTTCAATTAAAACTTACGCCATACCAACGAATAACTCGCTACATAAATCCGCATCTTCAACCAATATAACAACAAAAATCCAACACCGGTGTGTATTTCTCTCTATTTCTCTCTATCTCATCCACACTCTGAACCACTCCCCACACACATACACACACACACACATTTACACGCATGCTTAACTAGCTGCCATAGCAGTCTTGCCGTCGGATGGTGGCGAGCCGCACAATATCACCGCCGTGGACACAGCCGTAGTGAGGAAGAAGACACAGAGAAGTGCACGATCACTAACAAGGGCAACTTGCTTCCACTCGAGCTCCGTACGTTCACGGTTGTCCTGGTCGAGGAGTCGCCTTTCGTTCTTCTCGATCGTCGCTTGTACTCGACCGATCACCTTTGCCCATTGCGACTCGATCACGCCGTCTTTGCCCAGGTCTATAGGGGAAGAAAACATGAATAGTTATTGGTGGTGAGTTGGTAATGGTATATATAAAGGGAGAAGTGCCAAAGTTTTACAAGAATCATTATATGTATAGATTATATTATATTCAAAAAAGTTTGAATATAAAGAAAAATTGTGTACGTGTCAAACGTAATTAAGTTTTGAAAACACATCTTATCAGCTCTTAAGGTTTTTTCATCAAGTCGTAATCTCCTCCTTGATAGAAAAAAAAGTTTTTGTGCGAGGATCTTCTTTTCCAAGCATTCGATACGTTTTTGGGAAACTTATTGTCGATCGAATATTAATTTTGGCAAAATATACGCTTCAAATAATTTAAATGAGATATTAATGATTTAAAATGATGACTACTATTGGTACCACAAAGAAAATAGTAATTTCAAAAGAGAATTAAAAAAGTGCAAACAAATTGATTATTAGTAATAGATCACTTAAAATTATAGACATCATAGTATATATTAAATTGATACAGTTTTGCCAGATTTCAACGTTTCTATAAAAATTAGAATTTATTCAATACTTGTAATATTAGAACTTGACTTATACATAAATTATATAATAACAGCTTTTTAAACAACCATTTGCATGCATATAACAATTCGATCAAATATCCTATCTGAAATCGCGACACACGCGTGTAATTGACAAATGATATGCAAATAATCATAATTGCATTTCCTCTATATTTCACTTAACTCTTCTATACTCTACCATTCATAATCTCGTCATTAGTTATGCAGTAGTATCAGCGATAACATAAAGAACATAGCAGAGGCAGTTAAGATAATGAATTACAATTGCAAATGGCCTGAAAACAATAGAGAGCTCGTAAACTTCGATAAATATGAGCACGAATGCTAATATTGACACGGACATTTTCATTAGCGAAGAGTTACAGTATAAAGTGGCACGCGTATACATATACAATTATATCCCCACTATATATACCGATCCATTCCATTATGTTTACTACAAACTTTTCCTTTCAAACGTATACACTATACTACTTATACACAAAAACTCTCTTATCTCCAATGACGGAAAAATCGACATCAACACCCATCCCTCGCAAAAAAACAAACTTCTTCTTCTTCTTCGTATCTTATATTGTATATTCACTAAATATACATATATATATTATACACTTTCGGGTCACAAAATTCTTCTTCTTCTTCTTACCTAATGTCGGGCTACTGTGGTCACTGGCATGCCTCCTGGCAACGTATTTCGGTGACATGTGGCCCGGAGGTGGCGGGGGTGGCGGCTGCTGCTGTTGGTGGGACGATGGTGGCGGGGGTGGCGGCTGATGCGACGCGGCTTCAGATTTGCAGTGAAGCGGGCAATTTCTTCTTCGCATCGACTCGGGCAGCTCCTATACAAGGCAAAGACGACAAAAAGTTTTTAGCTTATTCTCTTGAGTTCTTATTTACTCAGATGTTGTTTTTCGCGCGTGTGTGTGTGTGAGATATATATATATTTAAAAAAGAGTTTTATATTCAATGTGGAGATGAGAAGTGGACACAGACTTTCGAATATTCGCCAAGACGTGGGTTCGTGCGCAGAGGATATATATAGTTTTCTTATATAAAGTATAAAGTTTTTCTTTAGATTTTAGTTTGATTTTCCTCGAAGTGTTTTTAGATAGAGAGAGAGAGAGAGACAGGATTGTGGAGGGAGGGACGATTCATTGTTCTTATATATAGCAATCGCGAGTGTGCAGATTGTGTGGTTAAAATTTTTCGGAGCGAAACAAAACAAAAGTTAATGAATGGAATGACCTGATTGTTTAATGACACGGTTATTACATGATTGTAGAGAGGAAGAGCAATAAATGGCGCTTTTTTTAAGAGAAGTTTCTTAATAGTCATTAAAACTTAGTCAAGTGACGATGTATTTATGATAAGATATCTACGCCATTTATCTACATCTCTTTAATACGATATGAATAATAGGATTATTTTATATTAATACTTTTGAATTTTCAGTATGTTAATTAATTATATAAATATTGAATATTTATTATGTACCCATATAAATATATAATGATACAAACAAAAACTTCCAAAACTGCACACTTAACATTGCAACAATGAATTTCCCTATATATATACACAGCTATCAATCCATCATCCACTATTATATTAGAACTACTCCCTCACTATATTATCATAGAAACCAAACAAAAGAAAAAAAAATTATTAGAATTTCTCCTCGCCCACTACATTCAGCCGCGTATAATGCGCATCCCATAGCACATTACAATCCTCCATTCATCATTCCCCAATCGTCCTCAATAACGTGTCTCACCGCAGCACCTAACCCAATTAAAAACCCAACATACATACCTATACTCCCATCCACCTTTTCTTTTTCATCAGCTAATCGTTCTCTCTCTCTCTCTCTCTCTCTCTCCCTCTTCGTACTAATTATCGACGAAACAATTACACACATAAATACGATCGGACGGGTGGGCATCATTGGCTGGCCGTCGATTAAATGGACCGGCGCGATAAATCGCGAGATCGTTGCTGCCGTCGATGCGTCGTTGTGTTTTATCGACGCACACGTATGCGGGAGGTGAAAAAGAGAGAGAGAGAGAGAGAGAGCACACATATAAAAGTGAGAACTGCGGGTATTTATGGGCAGGTTTAGTGCGCATTTCTATACCTTTTTTTTAAGAGGAGTAAGCGGAAGCTGCGCGCGATGTCGTCAATGAAGGTTTGATGCTATGAAGTGATGCTACGATTTTTTCCGATGGTTGGATGAAATGTGGATTGTTATACACATGGTACAGTGAATGTTTGGAGAACCATGATTTTTTTTTAAGTTACCTATATTTTATTATCTTTAATATGGGTTAATATAAAAGTTGTGACCTCTACAAACCATGTACGGTTTATCAGTGATATTAAAAAAAGTATCTGAGAATATTCTCCGAGTCATATACGTATAGCTCGTATATCATCCCGACAAAAAATATACATTAGGCACTACTTACAATGATTTCAATGCGGCTTTTATTGAAAATAAAATATATTTTCTGGAATTCGAATATCTCTACCAACATAGGTGTCCATATATAGAATAATGGCGGAAAATAGCATTGGAAATTTTTTTCAAAGTCTGAAATGCAAATTTTCTAGAGCTCTTGCGTCTTGGCAGAACGCCGAAAGGAAGCGTAATTTGAAATCGATAACTTTAAGGAAAGAGGTATTCAAATCAAGGAAAGAATCAGAAAGTAATTACAAGCCGTAACTGCAGAAGAAACAGGAAAAAAAGAATTAATGAAATTTCAAATACTTTCATCGAATTATAAACTATAACTTTGCATTCGTTTTTTTATATATTTTTCTTTATCGTTGTAATCAACATATACACTTGAAAACACGTTCACTTAATTCTTCAAATTGTTTTATACCAGTACAATAAACTCGCACAACACTTACCGCTGCCTATAGTGTATGTACCGATTTCGAAAGAAAAGTTGCAGCTTTATATATATAGAGAGTTTAGATGTGCTAATCTGGATGATACTCCATAGCTCAACGCTTGCGGGAAGTTTGAAAATGGCGCAGCACTAAGTTTTAGTGTTGCCGTCAACGTAAACGTTTTAGTATAAGCTTTAAGAAGAAAAAGAGAAAAGGAGAACGAGGGAAGCGATACAGATTGGTGCTCGAAACTTTAGGAGAATAACAATTTTTCTTTCAATTTCGCCCACAGCAACCTTCCGCGGTCCATCAATTTTATAAGGCAAAGAAAGTTAAGTAACTTGGGTCTGTGTGTGTGTGTGTGTGTGTGTGTGTTTAAGTTTCGACGATAGAATTTTAGGGGATAATGATGCAAAGGGTCGTTGCTTTGTCTTAAAACGTTTAGGGCCCAATTAAGTGTAGATAAAGACTATATAGAGGCGGTTTATTTTTGAGGTATTAAAGAGAGACTGTTAAATTTAAGATTTGAAAGATTTTCAGTGCTGGATTTCGCCAAGTCAACCAGTTCTCTTTGCTTTACAATGTCGCTAGTGTAAATAGTAAGCATACAGTGAGTAATAAAGAAACTTTCTCATTAACTATTTAATTTTAAGAGAAAAGAATTTAAATACTTATTATATTTCGTCAAAAGAATTTTTTACAATCGAATAAAGTTGAATTAGTGAAAAAACCACTAAATATTAGTTAAAATTACTCCACTGAAACATTAGTGAATATTCATTCATTCTTAGTGGAAATATATGGAAATATTCGCTATTTAAAATAGTGAAATTTTAATGAATAACATAAATCATAGCCTTCACTAACAACTAAATCTATCAAATTTCCCAACATTTCTACAAACTCTCTCACCAACCCCTCATTCACCCCTTCACACTTACACACTCTTATACTTACATCCTGGAAGTTGAAGAAAACGATCTTGGCGAGTTTGTCGAGAAACAGAGACTTGACGCTTGCTGGCACACGACTTCCACGCACTCCTCGATGATGAAGGTTCAGCGTGACAACTGCTAGGCCCGAGGCGAACGACACAAGGCATATGCTCACTCCGTAGTACAAACCTGCGTGTATAGAGGACAAGATTGTATAGATGTAGTCGTAAAGCAAAGCGACGCACGCGTGCTATTTAATTTATCGCTTGGAATTTATGGCGTACTCTCTGAAGTTGAATCAGTGAAAAAACCACTAAAGATTAGTTAAAATTACTCCACCGAAATATTAGTGAATATTCACTAATAAAATAGTAAATATTCACTAATTCTTAGTGGAATTATATGGAAATATCCACTAATGAAATAAGAAGAGTTTCACTATTTTAAATGGTGAATATTTTCATCAGTGAATATTCACTAATATTTCGGTGGAGCAATTTTAATTAATCTTTAGTGGTTTTTTCAGGAAGTTAACTTTAGAGACTAGTGTGTATTGTCTTGTAATTCTTCTTTCGGGTGAAGTGTATTATCAGGTTAATTACGGGTTGAAAATGAGGAGAAGGAGGTTGAATTGATTGTTTTCGTGTTTTAGTGAAGATTTATATTAGATGGTGGTTGGATTGATGTATGGGGTTTTTGAAAGTTATGATTATTTTTTGCGTAATATGTTAGGTACTATAGTATTTTGTCAATTTTGAATTAACGTTATTTCTGTTTTAATTAAATAAAAATATCATTGTAATTTCTTTTTTCCCCAGCTAATCATCCTCCACGATGTAATATATAGAGTTCAACGCTCACTGGTGTTCGTATATACCCTCGAGCCCTTATTGTGCGCTTCCCATATAAATTGTACATAAAGCGCGCTGCACAATGACCCTCAAGCACACGGATTAAGTACCGTGAGAGGGCCACTATTCTCACCAACCAACAACTATACAAATTTTTATTCACCCACATACTGCCGCGACCTTTCTCCTCTCGTCCAACCATTCCCTTTATAAACTATCCCGTGTGCAGTTACACACGCGCAATTAAATCACACGACAATAAAAAAAAAATCTTTGTAACCGCCCCTTACACGGACCAACACACACACACACACGTCATGTCTAAGTATTGATTCACATTCCCTTTATATACCACGCTCGCATCTTCATTCAGGATTTAATACCCTTTCCGCGCGCGTATATGTGTCGATAACGAGGCGGCAGTTAATGGTCGCGCGGTTTCATGTCTAGGTATCGATTCACGCGTACCACCATCACCACCACCACCATCGTCGTCGTCGTCGTCATCATCATCATCATGCGCGTGTACCATACCTACCACTGAGCCAATGATTTCCGTCGCGGTATGCATGCATATATATATATATGTAACGCGAGCTGACACGCGCTATTCGTACCGTCTCTATATGTGTGATCGATGATTGAACGTAATGGCACGCCGTTTTTGTGTATGAATAGGGTATATGAGTGAGTGAACGTATATGTGGGAGTTGATTAGAGAGAGGGTTGCGTATGGCATTTGCTATATATGGTGCCAGTATATTTTTGAGGTTGGATGGCTTTGAATTGAGTTCGGTACGCGAGTTGTGTAAGAGGTGAAAGGGTAGATGATTGATATAAACGTGTAATGTACTGTAAAAGTAGCTGAATAATAAGTATATGAAAATATGGTATATGCACGTATGTGTGTGTGTGTTGTTTTCTTAAAAGTGCGGCAAAAGAAAAAAAAAGAGCGCTTTTAGCGGTAAAAGTGCGTGAGATAAAATTATATATACGTTTTATAATATTAAACTCTAGTAATATATAAATATTAACAATAAAGAAAAATTATTATAAAAATATAAATGCATTCGTGTATTCAATTTTAACTAGCGGAATTTCACAAATTTAAAAAAAAAATATCTTAAAGAATATTTAAAATATAAAAACTATTTGCTTTGTACCAAAGTACCGTGGAAAATCGTAAATTCATACCTGTCAATACACTAATTATAAAAACTAACCCTTATTACGTTTATAATATAATATTTATTATCTATAAAAACAAAAAAATCGAAGAATTTTTCAAAAAACATCGCATAAACGTTACAGTTCTCTCGCAACTACGCGCGTCATCGATTTCCTATATAAAAACTCTACACCCGTCAATCCTCCCCAAACTATCCATTTCCCCATGCACTAAAAGAAAGAAAGAAAAAAAAAGAAGGAAAAAATTTCTCCTCAGCAAAAACTTACTTATCAGAGGCGTCTTCTCGGTTGGTGGCAGTGTCTCCCTGATGGTCATCAGGAACACGGTCATCGACAGCAACGCCGAGATCCCAAGCGTCACCTTCTCACCGGACTCGGAGGGCACGTAAAACACCAGCAACGCTGCAACGCAAAAAAGAAAAGTTCTATATATATACACATACATATAGACACACGTACAGATTTCCATTCACTGCGCATGTATTAAAAAAAAAAGAAGAAAAAAAGGGAGAAAAGTAGCAAAAGTCCGCGGCGAAACTTTTATATATATGTATACCCATGGCCATAACGCACCACCGAGTGTAAGGGGATCCGGTAATGTCTATTTATCCAACTGCAGCCAGGCGGAAATGAAAGTTTCGCCACGACGACGACTATGACGCAGTCGCTTGGAAGAGCGCAAGGTGTTGCATCTCTCTTCTACTTCTTCTTTTTTCTTCGTTGTGATCGCGGTATAGGGTTATTTATTTTTTTCATTCTTTCTGTCTCTTTTTCTCTTGCGTCAAGCGCGATCGGGAATGAATTTTAGAGCGCGCACGCGCGCGCGCGAGCGTTGGATTTTAAATTTAAAGGGTAGAGGAGGCGAGGAGCGTGAATTTTGATTTGTGGTCCCGTGTGTAGGAAGAGGAGAAGGATAGGGTTTACGAGGGATTCGAAGGGGTTTACGTATTCATCCTTTCGTTGCTTTCTACAAAAGAGATTTTACATTTTGTATATAAAGGTTACTTTATCCGGGTCTCGTCGATTTTAGATTTTTCTATATATATTATACGTATGCGCATGATGTGTGTATACTGATGGATATGGATAAATGTTAATTGACAGTGTGATGTAACAGCACATGGCGAATCTATCATTCTTATATATATATATATATATATATATATATTTGCGTATATTTGACGCTGAACAAACTAACTTTGAACTTACTTCAAAAACTTTTTACTACTTCTTCGCGAAAAGTAGATAGTGAAATTCAATTTCGGCACTTACCTATACAGACCGTTATTTGTTCTAAAAACATCACACAACGCGAATGCATTACATTTTTCCCACGGCCATCAAAAAGCCATCATGTTTTTCCATTTTGAAAATCTTATTGATATAACTGAGTTTATTACACTGCCTTTCACCATATCAGCAAAGTTTTCTATACTCATAAATCTGATTATCCCACGCCGTGCGTGTAACTTATGCAATGTATATATTTGCATGCGTATATAAACTGTACGTGTACGCGCTTAAGTATAGTTGAAAAATAAAATTTCATTCAAAACTATACACAAAGTTACTCCGTAGTGATTAGCTGGCACCAAGCCGTCTACACAACCACGAGCAATACGTCACCCACACAGATTTATCACTACGAACGCACGGTATAGGTGATATAGGCGAACGTGTCAGCTGTCATTGTTAAACGCATAAAAACGCCGGGTATGAAGTAGAATTGACGTCGTTATGTATATACAATATATGGCACGTGGCGCGTGTATGCGGAGGATCGAGGAAAACGCGTTGGAATATTACGAGATAAGAGGCAGAGAGAGAGAGAGAAAGACTATGAATTGTGTAAGTAGAGTAGCCCCGTTATGGGGAGACAGCGCGACGTGTCTTGTCTGCGCAGTGTATCGCGGTGCATAATCAATTCCGTAAGAGAAGATAATTGTCAGAGATGTTTTCCTTTTTCTTTTTCTTTTTTAATAATAAAATTCCACTACTGTATAATGGATGTTCTGCTTTTTATAAAAATGTTTTAAATGCACAAGCTAAACGCTTTATTTGATTTGTCGGTCTACATGCGGGACTCTTTTTGTTGTTTTTGTTCACGGTTTAGAATTTATTTGCGCTAGAGTCTTTTTTAGATTTAATTACAGAAAAATGCTTTGCTGAAAATAAACTGTTAAAACTATAAATCTCGAGGAAAAAAGTAACAAATCACCTAGAGCACACTTCAAGTTAAAAGCTTGCCTTTAGAGAAATTAAAGCAGTCGTAAAAATTTAAAGTTGAGTTTTATTGCTCGCTAGTTTGCATCGAGTATATATATACCCTTTCATTCATTTTTTTAGTCTCGTAAAAAACATTTAAACACAGACATACACACACACACACCTATCCGCGTTGCTATTTCAATCTAAATGGTTATGTTGACGGGTATGTAAAATACGTGGGTCTATAAAGTTTGTATAAAACTATAAAAATTTTCAATTTTATCAAAATTAATCTTTTTCAATAAATGTGTATTTTAGTTTTTAACATTTTTGCCTTTTTCATAGTATCTCATTGATTTTGGCTATTACGGCTACGAGTGCCTATAAAATCCCAATTTTTTTTAATAGACATCATATAAAAAAAAAAAGTCCTGAAAAAGTCGATTTGAAAAATTTTTATTACGACCATTTAATTGCTTTTATACAACTAACAAAATACTTTATCAGTACAAGTTGCTCTTTTCAATTTAGCCGTTATTTAATTAATCTCTATATTATTCATCGAAACTTCTACAATTAGATAGTTAAAAAGTAACAATAAATCACACGACCCCTTCATTACCTATATATTCACCTCCAATCTCTCATTCTCGAGTCTCACCCCCAAAAAAACATTCCAAGAATCTCTCTCTCTCTCTCACCCATTTCCTCCTTACACTCCCCAAACATCTCAAATCAATTAAAGACCCTCGTCCAACAAGCCTCTTCCACCTCTTCCCTCCTTCTTCCCATTTCCCTTCCTCTAACCCTACTCTTCGACTCCCACAATTAAACCATCTCCGCAGCACAGTTTATTTTGCCCACTCGCGTGTGAGTTCAGGCCCATGCAAATGAATTCCTCTCTCTCTCTCTCTCTCTCTCTCTCTCTCTCTACTTCTTTTTATCTCCTATCTTTCCTACATATATGTGCAGGCACGCAAATCGAGTCGATCTCTCTTTGAACCGAAGCCCACACATACGCCACGCGCGGAAAACACGTGTCTTTTGTTATCGTACGCGCGCGTGGCGAGCTTTTAGTTTATTGCACGGCTATATATATATATATATATATATATATATATATATAGTGTAAGAGCGATGTCGAAGTGAATTATAAGCAAGCTGCGGGCACAAAAAGCGTTTGTCTCTGAAACAAAGCTGGCGATGGTGATCTTCTTCTTCTTTTTACGGAATATGTGTGCTTGTGTGTGTGTGTGTGTTTCTAGAAGTGAGTCCTTTGGTAGGTCGTGAATGGTACTTTTGAGAATGTCTTGAAATTATTTGTCTTTTTGCTAATTTCAGAGATTTTAATCGTGAGAATTGACACAAGTAAGTTTCTAGAAAGTTAAATATATACATCATCATTGCATATATATAGACAAATGTTTGTAATGCTCGGAGGTAATATTGTATTTTGAAATTGATGTTTAGTTTTATTTTATTTGAGAACTTTATCCATTGCAACAGCATCGTTGTATTATTACAAAAATATGAAAAAGTATTAGTATGCTATTAAAACATCACAACTAATTAAATATTTTAATTTTGGTAAATATAGTTAAACATTTGGTGCACTCTCTGATAAAAAATTCCAGAATAGTGAAGGAGATGTATATTCATCCTATAGTGAAAGATTTTGTACCGACTAACCGACCGATCGACGCAGGTTACAATTTTATTCGTGTAATACATTATAAATACATTTTACTAGCCAAAAAGTAATCCCTCACCCTTTTACGTTAATGACCCTTAAAGCGATAAAATTGAAAACATTAATTATACCCGGCGACTTAACAAGCCCAATTACGCGCACGTTCATTCGATATGCCATCACTCGAATCCACTGTCATGTCCACCAATCGAATAAACAAATACGCATTACCTTTAATCCAACCCAATTTTCGCGCGATCAACGGAAACGCAACTCTAGTGAAAGAGACAACGAGAGCGGAGAGAGAGAGAGAGAGAGAGAGAGAGAGAGAGAGAAAAAACGTCTTATGGTGCACTTTTTGCTAACGCATCAGGAAAATGTAAATTCGCGCGTACGTCGCCAGGGACGAGTTAAATATTCAAATTGCCCGGGCAGCAGCACACTACACATACACACACATGTATACGGAGGAATAACGTCGAATTCGATTATACCACGTCCGCCGGTTTTCCCGTTTCACCGGGCGTGAAAGATTTTTTCCGGCGGGTTACACCGCTCGCCGCACGCGTGTGTATGTGTACGAGGCGTAATTAGAGGCAAGGTAGTAATTAAAAAAGAAAAGGTGGTAAATGAAAGCCGGAAATTATTTTTGGATACCGAATTCAGTGAGTTTGGATGTATACGAAGGTAACGCATTCAATTATGAATGGGAAATTGAAGAGCGTGTCATTATTTTTTCTTGTAAGCACTATAAATACATTTTCCGAGAATTTTCTCTCTCTCTCGTAATGTATGCAGCTCTTATATTATACGTTTGTTCAGTTCACCATACAATTTCATGCGAATATGAAAAATTTGATAAAATCTCCTTTTGAAGTAGTCAGACGTAAAATTGGTTCTCCCTCTTATACTTTCAACGTTTCAGGAAAATGTAAATCAGACGTAAAAAAAGAAACGAAATTGCTAGCAAGAATAATGATTTTCCGAAATTTCGATGTCATTCGACATTTTATATTTGAAAGCTCCGTGTAATCAGTTCTGGCCCGATAAAATTACACAAATAACAGACGATGCTTAATCACATATTATGCAATGAGCGTTATTACAATATTTTATTTGTATTCTAGAACAATTGGATTATATACTCATGATTGTTTGAAAACCTTTGCACGAATCTGATAAGTTTGTTTTGCTCTTTATTGGATTTATGAAAATGTGATATGACGTATTCGACATTTCAATATATTCTTTATACTGATATTACAATATTAATAAGGCATGAAAGAAAATTTGACAACTTTGGAATAAAGTTAAATTCATTAAGACTTTGAGAAAGACCACATTGAAAAAATTCAATTTTCTTCTCGGGCAAATGAGAAAGAATCAAATTAAAATCAGCATCTTACTAAACCTGCCCTGCATCTACTTCAACTAACAGACTGTATATATAATGTACACGGTAAAATTTCATCAGACTCCTAAATGCATTTTTCTCTTAAGTTAATTGAATTATACCGAATTAAGACTATTTTTTGTTTCCTCCGGTACGTACATCTACACATCTCAGAGATTAAAAGTTTGCTACGTCATTTTCGACTTTTATTTACTTTTTCAGTACACGTTTTTAATATAAACCTACACCTTTTTTATGAATACTATATTACTTTGCTTTTTTAAGAGAAACTGTAATAAAAAATGTCCATCAAATTCATACCTGTCACCGTTCCGAGAAAAATAACAATTTTATATCAAAAATATAGAAACTATAGGATATATAGAATACTTTAAAGTTCTCTAAAACTAAATTTAACATCTAGATAACGACAAAGACATTATGATAATTTGGAAATAGGTGCACAGAAACAAAGTCAAACTCATTAAATTTAAAATATTTAAAGCTATGGCCAGATGGAAATGTCAGAAAAAGTTAAAATGAAATTCAATGCAATGCTGAAAAACATGAAAATAGATGCAAGCCATGTCCATTGAGACGCTGACTTTTAATAGACTTGCTTACGTAGAAAAGTTCCAAAGTTTGCGAAAATATAAATAATATAAACTTTCCCAAGGTGTTGAAATGTATTTAATATTACACACGCACCTACTTCATTACCACTTATTATGACAATTCTCAAAACCAACCTAAAACACCTCCGAACTAACCATACAAAATATTCATCGCAACAATAAAAGAATTGTTATCACAAAAATTACTAAAAATTAAAAGAACAAAAGATTCTTATTCATTTAATATACAGATTGCTTGTACACCCTGTAATAATCAATCCACCACGAGTTGTATCGTATTTACAATTAAAATGTAAAAGTATAAAATTTCCAATAAAATTAAAATAAATACATAAACAAATAGGTCACTCACCGATTCCATTAATGAGTATGCAGGGCAGGATCAAATTGAAGACATAGAACATGGGCCTGCGCCTGAGCCTGATCTCGTAGGTGATATCAGGATAAGGCTCCGGGCAGCAGGAGTAGAACTGAACGTTGCGAGTCGCTGAGAAGTCGACGAGGTCGAATTCACCATTCGCTTGGTAATTGCTCAGATCGCCTTCCTCACTCTGGCGCTCCAGCTCCAACTGTATATGTATACGTGGAAAAAGGAACAAGCGAGTTTAGACGGCCGGAGAATTCTCAACGACGGATAATAATTGGCTGGGCTGCGCTGCGTCGACGACCGTTGCGAGGAGTTTAATTTCAGGTTGGGATTGAGGAAGAAGACGAAGAAGGCAAGGACAGAGTTGAGGAATTTTCCGGGTGAATGCGTTTCTGAATGGCGATGAGGATTCAGCACTTTCTGTCGTGTAAGCACGAAGCGAGAGAGATGATTTTAACCCTTTTAATTGGTATGGGGATTTTCTAGAAGCTTCTGGTGAAATCGATAGCTTAAGAAGTAATGTAAGTATTGTAAAGAGAGAATGAAGGAAAACGTAGGATTACATGACGAAATCTACAAGAACAAAGTACGCCCCGATTCGTACAATTTGCGTATTGTAGTGTCAATTTAGACGCCCAACTTAGAATTGACACAAATTTTGATAGAATCAACATTTTTTAATTTCAAGTGAAAACTGATTTTATTTTTTGCAAATTTGTTAAGGTCATTTCTGGAATATATGGCTAAAAGTTGAAATAAGGTTTTTTTTGCAATTTTTAAAAATGTTCACCCTTTATGAAAAGAGTCTGTCACTAATGCTTATTTAATTGGACGTGATTTTTTCCCTATACTGTATGGTAGCAAGAGTAAAAAAATTAGGTCCGAAAGATGTGCCTTGAAAACGATTTTTAATCACTTTTGAAGAAGCGTTTATGCATTTTTTATCTATTATTATATTTTTCTAATTGAACAATATACATTCTATTTTATCTATTATTACATTTTTCCAATGAAAGAATTCATTGATAGATAAAATATTGAAAATTTAAGCACTTTTCAAAAGCCTCAAATTAAGCACTAAAAGGTCCTAGGTTAAATTCAACGGAATGAATTTGATTGACTCTTCTAATCCTCCAACATATCGAGCATTTGTCAAATTCCTTCGAAATTCATCTTGTATATTTCCATTCCATCATTATTTTTAGCCTGCAAGTTTGACAATAAATTATTAGGATACATAAATTCTCTGAATCATACAACTTAAAAGAGTGTTACAATATACTAACCCTGTTTTATGGGAAAAACATGTAAAAATGATTACTATAAAAAAGAATAACAATTTACGTTTTCTACAAATTTAGTTGCCCCCGAAAATCAGTAATATATCATTCTACAAAGCTTCAAAACAAAAAACGACGACAACTTTGTTTATACTTGGAACGAAAATTTACGAAAATTAACGAAATTTTATTTAAGAAATAAATAAAGGTGTCGTTATTTTGTTTGCCTTGAAAATTTGTAAAACGATGTATTAGTGAACTACGCAGGGCAACTAAATGTGTTCAAGACGTAAATTACTATTCTTTCTTTTTATATCAATCATTTTTACATGTTCTGTCGATGAGACAGAGTTAGTGGTAAAGTAGAATTGCTACACCCTCTTGTACAAGGACAAGCCATAGTTAGGGGTAACAAAATCGACTTTCTTTTTATTTGCTATTCTTACAGCATAATTTTCGGTAGAAAAAAATACTATTTCAAAATTCGATTTCGTTTAGAAAATAATGATAAAACTATGAAGTTACTTTTTTGTACATTTAGCGATTTCACTGGATGAATCACTTTTAAACACTATATCATTGTCATTTTTATATTATTTTTTTTTTTAAAACATAGTAACATAACTTCGTTATGTCGTTATAGATGAACTTATTGTGCTTTTAACCTGGGGTTAAAATCTCATCTATATTTACTATATCCATGAAGAGTATGTAATATACCTATAGCTCACAAATGGTTTAAAATCTCCGATTCAATTATATTCGGCGCGACAGTCGTTGGAATTTAAACTAACATTGAGATACATATATTTTTTCTTGTCATAAACTTCTGTAGAACTCTTAGAACAGAATGCGTGAAAAAATATTGAAAATTCAGCTTATAGATTAGCTACACTGTTGGTATGAAACAACTCACAACTGCTTTCTAAAGTGTTTGTAAATTAATATTTTTTACTTTTTTGAGTGAGTGGGCTTTGTTGGTTTACTTTTGACACAAGAGAGTACCTAGTGATTTGTAAACAATCAAAAATTGAGACAAGAGAATTTGAACACAAAGATCATCATCAGAAGGAACAAAACATTTTGAAGAATAAAGAAAGATCAAGAATTCAAAAGAAACATATGAAAATGTTTCATCATCAAAGAGAGAAAGTATATCAAGAAGTAAAATCGGAGATATATCTGAAAGTTCAACAACATCTCTGTATTCTGAACGTAAAAAGTTGTTTATGATACATGTCATGAAAAAAGTGTGATGAATTTTATGCAGAAATTACGATGATAATAATATAAAGGTAAGAAAATAAACTGGAGGTAAAGGGGAATGCTTATGAAGTAAATAGACGTAGATTTGTGCGCTGAGAGCACTTGGGCAAGAATATGTTGGATTGGAAACTTTCTGAGGTATCATGGACTTGCCATCACCTGTAGCACACAGTTTTTATGATTATCTAATACCGATGAGTAAAGTGTGGGAAAAAGTAGCACTGGCCTCTATGCAAGGAACAGTGCAAAGAGAAATAGAACATCGGTTAAAAGTATAAGATTAGAGGTTTGTCTCGTGATGAATTGTAGAGAAAAATGAATTCTCTTCTTTACATGATAGGGATCAAAAGTTTGATTGGATTGTGCTTCCAAAAAATTCTTGAACTTAGAAAATAGAAGTAAAAAGAGGAGTGTGTGACATATGGACGAGATTCTTATTAGATTAGACCTTAGGCATTAAGAAGTCGTGTGAAGCAGATGAAAGTTTTTTTTATTGATAAGTATTTCACGAATATTAGATGATTAAGAGTCTTGGATATTAGATGATTAGAATCAAAGTATATTCTGCAAAATAATAAAAGAAAACAAACGAATCGCGTGACTATTATAAAAATATTTTTCGAATATATCCTGCTGTAATAACAGCCAGTCCATAAATGAGAAGTATTCGATTAACATAATATATAGAAAGACCAGATATAGTGTATCAGTTTATTATAAGACGAATTTGTAGGTAATAATACCACTTATTAGTGAACAAAATTTTAAACCTAAAGATTATATCTGGAATTAATTTTTAATGAAATTATTTACTGTTATAACCATGGCTTGTCCTTTTAACAATAATATTACTTTCTTACCATATTAAATGTAATTATGGTATTCCTCTCGAAAGGCTTAATCAAAGAGTACAAAATATAAATAATATGATATAAAATAAGAAACCATTACAACAACATGGATAAAATTTGTCAAACTTACTATATTAAAGAACCACAAATGTATCTTAAGGGGTAACACCACTCTAGAGACCGAAAAAAAGGCCTTGTTTTGACAATTTATTTTGAGATTATGGGAAAAGGA
>JAYJLV010000001.1:19818851-19838790 GCA_036873485.1 Torymus texanus | reverse complement strand
CATATCGCATCTCTCGTATATATATATATAGATATAGATATATATATATATATATATATATGGACGCAACTGGATTATACTCGAGTGCATATAGTATACGTAGTAAGGTTACCAAAAGTTGATGGAATTAGAAAGGTGCGATCTATATTGCGGATACGATTGGATATTATTGTTTCGTGCATATTGTTTTCTAAGGATACTTGTGTGTTTCGTTCGGCTACTGGTAATATTATTACTACTTCTTCATATCTCGTTTTGTGTATACGTTCTTTTTGTAATAATCGAATACGCGTTTATTCATCAAATGTATATGTGACTGTGATAATATATGAAAAGTCAAAAGTAGGTCACTGTTGTAACAGTTATTACAGTTATTTGCATTGGATTACGCGCTATTCTAATTCGGTCCTTCACTTTTCATTGAGAGTGCAGTGATAAACTTAAAGACCACGTAAATATAACCAGAGTAAATTACCAAAGTTAAATCCAAACGCAAGAAGCAACGAATGCAAGTGTTGTTAACAACGTAATCCTTTACATAAACTGCATGTAACATCAAGCTCAAAAATGTTCCTCAAGAAACTGCCTTCCTTAACTATGACAAAAGTCCATTCAAATGTGAAACTTTCTCTACAAAAAAGAAAAAGAAAAGAGAGGGCACAAGATACCCATGAACCTTCCACACTCAACCACTTCTCGCACCCTCAAAAGCCTTTGCGGCATACCCTGCCCCAAGTTCCACGAAGTGTAAATAACTTGGGGCTACGTTAATTCATAATTAACAGAACGACATCGATACCCGACTTTCCTTACCCTTCGTCACTTGAGTTCGAGGAGATCCTGCTGAATAGTCCATTGCCCCATGAAACATTAATTTCACGCAGTAGTAGCAGTTTCTCTCGTTTCCCACAACTAATCTAAATATCTCCTCTCATCTGCGTCTGTCGCAGCAACGGCCGATAAATAATAATCAAACCACCAAGATCACAGCTATCAAAGATCGTTCCTCCCCCTTAGTATCCGTATACATGAAACTACATCACGACGCCTGATCGTAAAGTCAGAGATGCTATACGACGACAAAGAAGCAGAAGCTCTCAGTGGAAAGGAGAGAGAGAAAGTGCAGGTCTCCCCTTATATATAAGCTAAAGGAGGGAGACGCTGCGCCGTTTACCGTAGATGATAGCGCACTACGGTTTATCTCTCGCGTTATCACTCCCCCCTACCTTACAGCAAGCTCGCAGTTATCTCGCTCGAACGTTTATACATCCGTGGTAAGTATAGAACATAGAGAGAGAGAGAGAGATTGCGCGACAGAGATTTCGATTATTTTTGTGAGAGGTAAGAGAGAGAAAGAGAGAGAGAGAGATTCTAATTGTTAGCGTGATTAGGAATGTACGAAGGGTGGAATGGAACTCTGTGCATATACAGTTCGAGTAGAAACTTAATTGAGCGTGATTTGTTGTGTCGAAGTCGGAGAGTAGCGGAAGGAGAGGCTCGTTATGCCGAACGTCGTTAATGGGGGTTAATTTTCGGGGTAATTGCGTTAGAATTGGAGGTTCGGAGAGAGGAGGCTGTATGGAGTTTTTGAGAGGCTTCATTACTGAGAAGTTAATGATGAGTTGGGGAATAGAGTATAATCATTTAGGATGATATATTTTGGGATAAAAGAGGATAGGTTATTATACATAAGAAATAGCTTTATATCGAAGGGAGCTGACGTAAAAATAATAACAACTATACCATTCAATCAACAATTTGCAAGTTTAGATCAGTTAATTCACATCGCTCGAATGAATTGTCTACAAAAAAAAATTCTCAGTACCCGTACATTTAATAGCAACCACAACCAGCCTCGGAAATTTGAATAATGCTTCATATCGCATAGATATCGACCTATACCAGTATATGAAAATATATCTCTAAAAAAAAAGTACATACCTATATATGCTACATCCACTACGCGCGTTCATCGGTGAAAAATCTCATTACCCTAAAAAACCACCAGCACCTCCCCACTCATCGCTAAAAAATCGAATCCCCCTTCAAAGGCTTTTTCCCATACATATACATACACGCGCGCATTCTATCCTCTCTCTTTCCGTACGCAATCAGCTTAACAACACTGTGGCCGCGCGCGCGCGCGTACCACTATTCACTTTCCTCCGTTCTCAACGTAGAAATAAAAAGCCGAATCTACATTACAACGCGGTAGCCGCGCCACATACATTCGAATTTCAAATATATACATACTACTATACTGCAAGTCGAACTTTACAGAGGGTTGGAAGGAGGAGAGTGGAAAAAAATGTGCTCCACGGCCGTAGTGAACAAACTTTCGCAACAATGACGCAGCTGCGCGCCGATAAAAGGCCGTCATTTGCAAGCGCACTCGGTGGTACCCCCCTTTTGTCCTAAAGTTGCGAATTCGGAGGAGAAGGAGGTGGAGGTGAGGTCGAAGACTGGGACGAAGGAGGAGGTAGTAGTAGTCGTAGTAGTACTCGTGGGTAATGAAATTCCGCGGCGAAAGTCGGTCTGCTCAAAGGTAGGTACACACGGTGTGGTGGAGCTTGTAAAAGAATAGAGGGGAAAAGGGACGATTAATCTGTGTACCGTGTGATTAGAGAATTTTTGGGTTTGGTGTGGAGAAAGAAGAGATGAAAAGAGAGGTATAGGAATATGAATGGTGAGTTATAGTGAAGGAGGTAGTTGGAAAAGTAGAAGAAAAGTGGTGGGACATTGTAAGTAGTAAAGTCAATGTTTCATCCGACATTCAGTCATAAAAATAAACAGACGTTTTCTTAATTCTTAATTTTACTATAGATTTTCTATTAACAATTCGTATTAGCAAACTGACGGATATTTTCTTTCTAACTATAGAGCTTCAACTTGACGCTACGTTAACAACTAGCCTCAAGCTAAGGAAAAATCTGTGGAAAATGGAATTACGCTCCATAGACGCTCAAACATTATGCTCATAAACAAAACAGCTAATCTCTTTGGTTCTCTACATATTAGACAGTGCAAGGATGCACGTACGTCCGTAGGTGCCAAGAAAGAGAGTGAAAAGGGTAAGTGATTGTTGAACGCGTGTAAATGGTCAGAAATGTATGGCGATGATGGTGGGAAGGTCGTAGAATGCTTTGTTGCACATCTGACGTTTTCTTTTGAATGGTTTTTTTTTTCGAAGAAAAGAAGGAATCTGTGAGGGGCGTTGGTGGACTATTGTTCTGTCTTAAGAATGAATGGAAGTAGATGTGGGAGCAGTCTTGTCAGATGTCGACGGTTTGTTGTCTTTTCATGTGTCAAAAATGAAATTCAAAGCATGTTGTGCCGTATGTATTGTAATTAGATATTAGCTTTTAGCGTTTACATAACAACATGAAACGTTTGGAATACAGAAATAAGTAATATGACTTGCGAAACGAATGATATCCGGTTTCGATTTCCTGAAGATAATTCAAAAAATATGCACTAAGAGAAACGCCGGAGACTATCAGAACAATGGGATTTATAAATTAAGGACATTTTTATATTTTGGCATTACAGAGAACGCAACGTTCTTCCTAAATTACTATCAATAAAAATAAGTTGTAAATTTTATTATGTGTGTGTGTATAATAGACAAAACATGAGGTGAGACATGATAGAAAATAATCCGTTACGTGAAAGTATCATTAAGAATATTTTATTATTCTATTATCAATTTCAATTAATAATTAACACACGCAAGAATTAAAATAAGATCCAAGGTTTATATCAAATTTTATTAAGATTATTCGAACGTATTATCCAATACTATAGAATAATGATAAACGGAGAAGCAATGGTAAGTACCGAACTAAAGCTAATATAGATGTGCGCAACGCTGGCTCTCTGCGCTTACTCTGCGCACCACAACACCTCTCGTCAACCTTGATTTCGGCGATGATGTCCACCTGGACCTTCCGTCTCACCCAGACAATGGTATAAGTGGAGAACTCAGCTCCTTAGCGTAGTGACACGTTTTGGTGAAAGGACGACGTCTAGGCTTTGACTTCTCTTTAGGATGTTGTTATCGGGCGGACAGCAGGCAAAATAGGGCTATTTAAGTTAAAGGGCTATTCCTTGCGGTACGCGGAATTTATGGGCGTGTTGGAGAGCGCTATCACTCGCCTATTCTCCGAATTACAACAACTTTCAACAAATACTATCGACTTCCTATCAAGCATGGGTCTGATAGAGGATTGTTATCCTTACAAAGTTCAACATATTTTTCGTACCTACACACTAATCTTATAAATTCTGTATTAAAAAATATTCATGCACCTCAAATTTCCAAATCCTTAATAAGACAATCAACCCTTTTCCCTTCTCATCAACACCATTACATACAACCCATACACACGAATATCCTACCACGAAAACCCAGTTTTATTCACGCGTATATCTTGCGATGCGCATACATTATTCAGTACATTTTATTGACACTAAAAAAAAAAGAACCACATACACATGAATGCGCGCACTTTGTAACCTCAGAGATTCGCATCGCCAGGCGGTATATACGGTACATACGTGTACATATTGCTCTATCGTATACTCGCGGGCGCGTACACACGCAACTGACACATACGCGGCTATAAAAGAAAAAAAAATGGCAATATATTTGAAATATATACCCCCTCGCAAGTTGCTCCCGAGTCGTCCGCTCTCTCTTTCTCGGTGCTACTGCTGAAGGCGTATATAAAATATAAATTGAACCTCTTTCGCTTGTGTGCAATATAACGACCGATCGGTTCAAGATTCGTATATATACGCATTTATTCTCTGTCCGAGTATAAAAACAGAAACATTATTCTTTTTGTTTAAAAATAACGCAGTTGTAATATATGTCGAATTCTACGGAATGTTTCGCCTAAAATGGTCGTAAAAGCGATGAAAAAAAAAATTTGAAGGCACACCTGTGAAATAATATTTGTTGTTCTATGGGTCATAGAAGAGACGAGATAAATTTGGAACCAAATAAAATAGTCTTGTGACACTCTTTCATCGTCAAATCAGTTTCTCTTATGGGAATTTAACATGTTAACAACAATATTAAAATCTCAAATATGCCAACGAATTTTCCACAACAAAGCAATTAAAGTAGAATAATAGAGCTTTAATTTAAGTTAAAGATGGTTAAAATCCGGCAATTCTGTGCAAAGTTACATGCAATTTGAAATTCGCAAAAAATGACGATAAACAATGTAAATCTTGAGAATTTCGTAAATTTGTAAAAACCGCTCATTTTCGTCATTTTTTGCGATTTTTAAATGTATGGAATTTTGCACAGAGTTGTCGGATTTAAACCATCTTTAGCTTAAATTAAAGCTCTATTCTTCTACTTTATGTGCTTTGTTGTGGAAAATTCGTTGATATATTTGGGATCTTAATATTGGTTGATGATTGGTAATACTTTCCGTCCATTTTTCCCATGTTAAATTCCCATAAGAGAAATTGATTTAATGATAAAAGAGTGTCACAAGACCATTTTCTTTGGTTACAAATTTTTCTCGTCTCTTCTATGACCCAAAGAACAAGAAACTAATTAGTTCAGTGGTGTGCCTCCAAATTCTTTTTTCGTCATTTTTACAACCGTTTTAGGGGAAACTTTCCGTAGAATTCCACATATATGAGAAAATCTCCGAAACCTTTAACTGATGGGAAACTGTTTTTTTTTAAGTAATTTATTGCTGATATTAGCGGAGTACATAAACGAGACAGGGTGTAAAATCTTCAATTTTAACCTAGAAAACTAGTCCTGCAATCCATATTAGTGTGCCACGTAGGCTCAAGTCTAGGGATATACAGACAGAACTGTCTAAAAAAAGTTGTCGAAACCGGTTTCAGCAATTATTTTAGACATTTTTTACATATCCTGTCTCTTTTATGTGCTTCGCACGCTCCACTAATAGCAGCAATAAAATACTTTTAAACAAAACAGTTTCCCAAAACTTAAAAGTTTCGGAGATTTCCTCATATAGCCACAAACTTAATATTTTACACTCTGTGTATAAATAAAATCAGCAAGCAGCATCCTTTCGCGTAACCTACGGAGAAAAAGCATCAAGAAAACAAAAAAAAAATAACATCCTCCCCTATCCTACTTATTCTTTTCTACCTCGGTCCACTTCGCGCAGACAGTATACATCGCAAGGGGTATTCCGCAGCGTCCGGTGGGAAAGCTTTTCTCTCTCGCGCGCGCGCGCGTGCACGTCTCACAGACGGGAAAAACGCCTTGGAATTAAGAAATATATACGACACTTGGCCGTTTGAGGCGACGCGACGCAAATGCTTTAAGCGAGAAAATTTACTTGAAGAGGGCAAGAGAGAGACAGAAAGAGAGAGAGAAGGAGTAAGAGAAAAAACGTGGCAAGATGGAAAGAGGTAGAAATGTCGTAAGAGTGAGAGAGAAAGAAGGGGAGGTAAGTAAAATTAGGAATGGTAATGCGAATTTGAATTGTCTTAGCGCTGACGAGATGACGTAATTAATACGGATTAGTTTGTAACGCGGAAATTCCATAATATTCTTGTATAGTTGAGGAAAAGACGGTGCTGGGATAAAATCTGCCAGAGACTACGGGAAAATTACTGGCAAATAATTGTGCCACGAATTAAGAAATTCAAATCGTCAGGATAATTATGAGGCAGCGCAGAGAAAATTTCAGCGTTAAATGTAGAAACAATTATTGCACATTTAACAACCATCCAAAGGATCTTTAAAATGAAATATTTCAGGATTAAATTATACAGTTTATAAATGTAATCGTACAATTGAAAGTTAAAAACTTAATCATATTCAAACGAAGTTACTGTACAGGATAAATCGTATCCTCGCTTAAAACCTAACAAACGCTCCTTATAACGATAAAGAAGCAAACAGCCTACCTTCGCCTTTGAACCCTATTTTCATTCCACCCTCTCTATTCTACTCTGCCCAAATTCTACCAAAAAAAACAAAAAACCCACGAGAAAAAAGCCCTCAGCCACAGTATCTCTCCTTATATCTATTTGTCCGAAATCCATTTACAAATATCAGCGTCTTTTTCTCTCCAATATACACTTCTCTATCTTTTCTCCCTGCCTCCCTCTCTCTCTTCCCCTAAAAAGAACATTTCTCCCAGGTCGGTTATTAATCTCTGGGCAATGGTAACAATATATACCGTCGCTCCTCTCTCGCACCTATTGCCCCCCTACGGTTATCCTCTATAATATACACACACACACACACATGCACAGACAGATAGATATACAGCGTCTTAATCCAGTATCATTTGCTAGCAGCACTACCGCCTGAGGGTGGGACACACGAGATGCGCTCTGGTGATTCTCTTTACGGTAGAGAGTGAGAGTAAGAGAGGAGGGAGAAATTTTGCGATTATTGCGAGCAAAGGGAGAGAGTGGATAGATGAGGCCGTGCGTGTGGTTAATTATTTCGCGCGGTTTCGGAAGGAGGTTGGGGTTTGGTCGTTTCGTTTGCTTGTATGGCGATATACGAATAAGGTGGTGTGGCTAGTTGATAAGGTTAATGTATATACGTGGGTGTAGTATATACGGTATATGAGTTTGGTTTTCAAAGTATATATATAGTAGTGCTTCGAAAAAATCAAGATTATGTTTGATGAATAAAATTACATATACCAATAATGATTCGTTTATCTTTATCGTTTATTTGCACGATAAAGAAACAAATATCGGGTTAAAACCATTACGGTGAAATGCGCTCGAGTCAATATATATATATATATATATATATATATATATATACACACACACACACAGTTTATTAATCGAGATAACAATTATTCGTGATGAAAATTATGCAAAAATCATATACCTATATAACTCTCGCGGTACGCGCGTGCATTACAGAGTGCTACAATTTAAATTATACTTCGTTTTAATGAGCTAACTTTAATCTCTTCAAACGCAGTTGAACCGTACGCGTGTTTTCCTTCGTATATATATATATAACACTCGAAATATACATTAGCCCCTCCATTTCCCATACCTCGCTCCCCATATAATTCAGCGCACTTGATATTGTTCTATACTGAATGCACTAATAGCATGATTTATGAGATCCGAAAGTTACAACTATCTCTCTGCGTTCGAGAACGCAAACGTGGGAGAGAGAGAGAAATTGTACTGTTTACATGCGAGTTTGATAGTTCTCCAAATGATCAAAGTATCGTTGTGTTCGGTGCAACTATCGACAGGAAAAAGTATACTTTTACGAAGAAGTTATAGTGTACTTTTTTTCGCGTTCGAATATAATTTTGAGTGCATGAGTTACGAGAAAATCGCGTTATGTAGGTCGTTAGAAATTTGGAAGGATTTCGAAGTGCTTCACGGAAGGGACCGCGCGTAGTAATTTTACGCGAATTTCGGAAGTCGATTTTAGTCTGTTATAGGGATGCTTATTATTATATCAATATTAGATTAATGGAGTGTTTTATTCGAACCGATTTAGCTGACCTCAAAATCCACAAATAGAAAGTTATATCTATATATTATCAAGAGAAGAATAAGATCGAACCTCGATGCATTCACTAACGAACAGACCGGAACTTTCACTGTACTGCTGCACCGCGGCACACCGTAAGTGGAATTGCACTCGTAAAGGAAGTTCCTATACTCGAACTTTCCTCTTTTTTATCGCTGCGCGTGTAAGGGAAAGAGGGAAAAAACCAACTCGCCAAGTGCTAACTCTCTACACCGCGGGGTAGGATATAAAATATTACGCGTCTATATCGTCGGTAGTAAACGTCTCTCATCACTTCGCTGATTCTTCACGTATATATATATATAGGAAGAAGAGTGAAGGGATGCGGATAAGCGCGCGAACGCGGATGGCGCTTTGGGAGGACGGGGATTTGCATAACAAGTAGCCTTTAGGGTGCTGCTAGTGGCGAGCATGTTTACGCGAGTTCTATGAGCTTGTCGAGATTCTATACGGTCCGTCGTAAAATTGAAGAAACTGCGCACGGCGAGTGTGAGAAGTCGACAAGCAAGGTTGTTATTAATTTTCAATTCGAAAGAAGAGTGAGTGAGATTGAAAGAGTATTTGAATTCTTTATGGTAAGTTTGATGTAACTTTGAAATGAATTGAGGATTTTGCGTGGGATTGTTTTCAAAGGGAAATGTCTTAATTTGAGGTTTTATATATAGAGGCTGGGAGAGAAAAAAAAAGGTTATTGGAAATGTTTTCTTGTTTAAGAACTGTACAGTAACGTGTTATATACGACGATATTAGCTTTCCTTTACGGAAGATTACGAGATTTAATTAAAATTGTTGAATAGTATATGGCACGTAAAGCATTATTTCATTTCTCTGGCAAATAAAACAATTAGGGAGTTTTACACGATAGAAAACAGTTTTATTTACTCGCCGCTGTGACTTTGGAAACGAGAAATATTCTATTTTAGAAGAAAAGTTTTGTAAAATTATACTGGAAGGTTAAAAATATAATTTACTTTGCGAGAATTCCAAGGTAAATATATTTTCTAAGGTTTTTGATTGCCTAGGTAAAAAAAAAGGAAGAAGTTATATAATGTAATACATTACTTGATTCGGCGAGTTTTACCGGCGAAAATCTTTGAATTTTTCAGAAGTAGTGGATGTAAAAACGTTACAATTTTCGCACTATTTTAAAGTTTATCTCCGGCGTGATTTTAAAGAATTGTTTTCTCTAGGATGTGTAAAAAAAAAAGTGAGAGAGAGGAAAAATATGAAAAAGACATAAAATAGATATACGATTACGTCCGTGGAAATTTATAGTCAAGCTCCGCGGAGTATACAGATATTACATTAAGTGTAAATCAATTTTTTTTTCTCATCTCTCAGGAATTTTTTTTCTAGACGACATAACTTTTTTATATTAATGCTTTTTAAATCGTTTTCTCGGCGAAAGGATGACGTTTTTATAGACATTGATTGGATCGTTTAAAATAAAATGTTTCTTAAAAATGTTAAATCTTTTTATAGTAGTAAGACAATTTCACGAATTTAAAATGTATATATTTATTCTATTACATTGCCATCGGAGAATTTTTTGCACAAGCCATCTCCGGATAAATATTATACATCAATTTGTAACTATTTAATCGTAACAATAAATAATAAAGATTTTCTCAAAATTTTTCAAATTTGTCATTTCTAAAATAATGCTTTCCCGATCGCGAGAAAAAAGAATTTTCGTGTTTCCAAAGAAAATGATTGCGCAAAGCACTAAAATCTTCAGCTCCCGCAGTATATATACACTACCAACCACAATGACAACCAAGCTTACAACAAAACCATTCCCTCCTAATGCATCTTCCTCCCCGCACTATCCATCATCCAACCTCTTATACATCCCAACACGAAACCATATGTCGCATCAAACCCCAAAAATCTTGGGCACCCCTTTTCCTGCACCAACCTACCGAAATGTTAGAATAAACATCTCCTGACGCGCATACGCTGCATACAACACATATATACACACTGCACGTCCTTCGTGAAACAATTTCCAGCGGCTTATCCTCACGCTTGTGTACGTACACAAACGGGCGTCGCGCGAAACAATGCGTGAGAGCGGATGGACGAAAATCCCGTACATATACGAGGGTATAGAGGGGAAACAGAGAGAGAGAGAGAGAGAGAGAAGGCTTACCACGTCGATGATGTGGTGGAGGGCGAGGCCGAAAGCGACGACCAGAGGCTGGGATGAATTCTTCGCTGGACGAACGCCTGCGTCGTAGCCCTCGAGCAGGTGCTTCGTCAGCCTGTACTCGTGCTCGTCGCAGAAGCCTGTAAAATAGATAATATATTATGTGAGAGTGTGTTTTTGGGAGTATCGTGGGGAAAAGTATAGGAGGTGGAGAATATTGCGGAGAGGTGACTTGGTTATCTTGCAAGAAAATATAAATGTAATTATTAGAGGTACTGGTTGGGACCTGAGGAAAAAAAATATGGATGGGTAGGTGACACCTAAGCCATGGTTTTGCTATTTTCTCCACGATTTTCGATTTTTTATTCAATAAGTATTCGTTTTAGAAATATGAAAAAAATTCAGTATAGAGAAGAGCCTGTGATATCGGATGTTATTTTGTTTCTTCTTTGAACTTTCTATATTTTTTTACCTAAATATATTGAAGTACGTGTATTGTAAAGTATGTATAATATTTTACATGTACCAAAATAAACCAGTTATTTGAAGTATTTTTAAATATTTTTTTTTTTACAGTTTGGGTAAGGAAGAGTGTCTCAACTATAAATTATTTGTTTAAGTGATTGAAAGGATATGAATAAATACTTATAATTCAATAATCTCTTATTTTCATCATGGTCTATCTCAGTGATAAATAATTTCCAGGAAACCAAAAAAATTCTGTATTTTTCGGGATTGTAAG
This sequence comes from Torymus texanus, assembly GCA_036873485.1. Lineage (NCBI taxonomy): Eukaryota > Metazoa > Arthropoda > Insecta > Hymenoptera > Torymidae > Torymus > Torymus texanus. The sequence goes on along the minus strand of JAYJLV010000001.1, from coordinate 19,827,369 downwards.
TTTCTTTAATGCCTATAATAGCATATACCAATAGTTAATGTAAAAAGTTTAAAAAAAAAATAAAAGAATTTTCAATCAAATAACTCTTGATTTTTTTTTACAAGAAAAAAAAAACATTTTATTTTATCATCAAAAAAGAGATATCAGTATCTTAAATTTTTTAAATATTCCCGAAAACATCTCCAACTGAATTATTCATGTTTGAAGTATGCACCACTTTTAAGGAATTTTTCTCCTCTTTAAAGAATGACTCGAATTTTTCGCAGCACTTCTACCTAAACTACTGCAGCTTCCTTCAATTTTTTGGTCTCTAAATATCTACTTCAATATTTGAGTTGATTTTGAAGTCCATGGAGTTATACATATACACACTGTAGTTGGTAAAAAGGCGAAAAAAATTTTAATCGAAAGTCAAAAGTGTCTTTAATCAGCACACGGCTACTCTCATAAACTGTAGCAATTATTTATAATTGCCACTTCGTGTTTCAAGTTCAAAAAACCTTTTACAAGTTGTTTATAATTTCCTTAACAAGAAATCTCTTTATTCTCAAAATACATATATTTCTTAACATTAAAGTACTAAAACGCAGCTTTCTAGGCGTGCAAAAAGCAGCACGAAAAATTCAGGTCAAATTTCAAAAAGTCTCCTACACCTTTTTGCGCCTAGCCCAAGCACCATGAATAAACAAACGCGCCCTTTCGTTATATATATGTTTTATGCAAAAAAAAACCCTCCCAAATATAATTATACCGGACCACCGATATAAACAACGCTATATTAAAAAAAAGAACTAAATCATACGTTATTTGCAAATTGAACGATGAAAAATTACCGAGAATAAATTGAATGAAAAATTTAACCATTCGTATATCGAACGTTTCCAACGGGATATACGTACATATACAAGTTACACGCGCGTTAGCTTAAACAATGCAAAACTCCGTGAAAAATACAAAGGGTTTAAGGTGTGCGAAGTACCCACTCTTTCCCCTTCTGTACGTTATAGATTTATCGAAAAGGGCCGAACGTATATATTTTCAACGCGTCTGTATTTTTAAAGGGAACAAGACACGCACGAGTTGATTGTACTACGGTTGATGTCTTGACAGGATAAAAAAAACATAATGGTAGGGCGGAGGGATAATTCAATTTTCATGCGTGTAATGAGTATTTGTAAATATAGATAATTGTTACAGTGATTATACTTTGCTACGATCATAATTTATAGAATCTAATAAAAAATCTTATTTTTTGTTGTTAAGAAAATTATTACATTTATAAGAGAATATGCTTATAGAATATCCAATGATATTAGATAAAATAAAACATAATTTTATAGTAACTAGCTTCTGAATTTTCAATTATCCGAGAGAAAATAGAGATAACAAGTTTGCCGCAAACATATTATTCAGTAAAACTTTGCATTTTCCTACATTTATGATGTTTGGTATCTTGTAAAAAGAGCATCCAGTATAATTAGTGTGTAAATGTAGTTTTCGGTATTACGTAATAAATTGCAACAACGAATTGCTTTCCAATTATCTAAAAAAATAAGTAATCATAATATTTAATGAAACTTCATATCATTCATTTATTTCAATAACTCTATTCTGGAAATTAAATTACCCATTTAGTATATATATACTACTTTTACCACTACACGCAATATCCGAGCTATTAGTCGCTTTTTGGCAATCGTTATCCACGCTGCGAATGGAAATGCCAAACGTAGGATGAAGTCAAGTGATTAGGAAAATCAATATAGCGATGCTGACCAGGAGCAAACAAAACGGTGTATACACAATCCTAAAATCAACTAACGTATATTAATCGACGGTAAATATACGTACTGTCCTCCTAAACGCTGAGAAAAGTCAAATTCAAATACTCGACCAATTAAACGTCACATAAACGCGTGGGCGTGTTAACTTTCAAGCCACGTATATATAAATAATATTCACTTTCAACGCTCGTACACAGCCAATCAAAATTAAGGACTGCACGTGATATCCATCTCTCGTCGTATCGGATACCTTCAACGCGTAATATACCTTCCCTACGGAGAGTGAGTGAGAAAGAAAGGCTCCGATCAATCATCTCTGTGAATTATGTACTACACTGACTTTACCTGCTTAGGGACGTTATATAGAGGGAGGGGGGGAGAGACGATTTTTTATATTTTCGGGATTTGCCGTGCGCGCGTTTATTGGCTGCGAAGACGAGGGGAAATATAAGAAGTAACGTAGCGGTGCGGCTATAGTTTTGATAAAGTTTATGAGAAATGCTGTGATATTATCGCATCAGGGGTGTGGCGGTGTGTGTTTGTGTACACACACACACACACACACACACACACACATACAGACACGCGTCTTAATAGGGGTGTAGTGTCGGGTGAACGAATGACTAATTAATCACACGTGGACGTGTGCTTGGAGACCTGTGGGAGTTAGTTTTTTGGATAGTTTTATTTTATCTTGGAGATACATGACAGTTTATATATAAAAACATCGATAAATGATTGTTTTGTTATATATACAATTTAGTTTGGATTCAATTATCAGGGAATGGAATAATTTAAGATACAAATGATCACGGGATTGTCAATTAGGACAGGTACATAACATTTGCCTGTCTCTATTTGAAAATAATTATACAACTAAATGGAAAACTAAAATATAATCAGTCACTTGGTTAAACAAAAATTTGTTAGTATAATTGAAGTTCTTACTTAATTAAAAAAATTAATACAATTTTGGTCTTTCTAAGTGAACAGCTATTCAAAAGTAAAATTAAATTTTATTCGGAATAAAGCCACGGATAAAAACAAGCTTTTTCATTTTTACGTGATTAAAAGATTCATCTTTTCATGCAAAAATAATGCTGCTTTTAGATATACCTAAACAAAGTAATCAGTGATGTTTTATCACCTTCCACCTCTATTATATAACCACCTATCTCATTTTTAAAACAAAAAAAAATCTTTCTCTGGATAAGAACCACCGGCGTTATTTTCATTCCTTGTAAATTACATTACCCAATAATGCAACTTTACACTCATCATTAAAAGCTCCCTTCACCGGCACCAAACAAGCCCGAAATCCGTTCGCCGACACACACACACACATACACGAGGCTACCCAATTTCCTCGAAACTATTTCCTCGTGAAAGAGAGTTCGGAATTTAAACCGGATTCGCACTTTTTTCACCCAACACTCTCTTCCCCTTCCTCGTGTCAAGTCTATAAAGTCTTTACAGCTCGTATGTGACGTGCAATACTCTACACTCGGGCGTGGGCGCACGCTGGGCTCTCTCACGTAAGTCAATTGAAGCCGGTGACGAATTTAAAACGTAGCCCGGCTGACAATGTCACTTTTACGACGTGAAACGCGCGCGCGCATGCGCGCGTGCACGAGGTTCTTTTGGGAAAACAAATCAGGTGCCAACTGCCGCTGCTTTCTCTCTGTATCCTCTAGCGAAAAAATCGGATTTTTTCGTTTTCCGAGTTTTTAGAAAGAGGGAGAGAGTGTTTTGTGTTCGCAGAGGGCTACGCATAGATGAAGTGCAAGTTGGACAATAGTCTTGCATTGATATAAAAGCGAAAGTGTCGATTATTTTCATTTCGTAAAAAGCGCTTAAAAGCCAAGCGCAATTCTCGTTTTGTGCATATAACATGCTCGTCACACTTTAGTACTGACATGCTTTTTTCACGTCGCAATTTAAAAACCAATGGTTTCTTCTAAAAACGCAGAATAACCTCTAAACTCTTGTGTACATTTTAACAGAAAACACCTTTTTTCCTTATATGTACTAAGCTGAACGTGGGATTTAGTGTGTACCACCTAAATCAGCGCTAATTGCGTTATTGTATTACCACGCGGTCTGGAAAATTAGCGGTCGGCCGTGCGCTCACGGTAGGTATTTATTATGCTGCTTTGCACTCCCCCCTCTACCTCTCCTACGACTTCAATGTTATCGCGTAAGGGTAGATCGTAACGCTGCAATTTAGATAGACAAAGTTTAGAGGAGAGTAAGGGTGCGCGAGTATGGAGGAGAGGCCTAAGTCGCGGCTGTCTATATCGGATTATAAATTTTGGCTTTGGGAGGGAGATCGATTTTGCCATACGGCGAGAGATAGACACGATGCTACTGAAAGGAGTCAACGGAGATTAGGGTATATATATATACGTACATATATATGTGGTGCAATGGTTTCTTTTAAATAGATTGTTGTGAAATGATGAGATTGCAAAAGGGATTGGAGTTTATCATAAATTCCTTTGTCAGGATATCAAAATTGATGCGCACTTATGCATTAGAGGATAAAAGCTATGGACATTTCGTATGTGGCTTTAATCCGTTGCTGCTTAAGCTGAAATCCTGCAGTCGGCCAATTTTGACTTTGAGCAGTCTTTGAAGTCTGTGCATAAGCTCTAAATGAAGATAAACAATGGTAATCCTATAACTAAATAAAATCTAAGTATATTCTGTTTCTATAATATTTTCATTCGTTAAACAGCATACAAGATGTAAACGTTAAATAAACTCATAATATAATATAAAATATTATAATTATATATAATTAATTATAATTAATTATATCTCACAGATCACAAAGCCTTACAATTAATCATGAAACCTTATATATAACTTTTCCAACTAACGATTTGATTTATTAGAATATGCCGAACGGAATACAAAATTGAGCTGGCATTAGGGGTGTCATAGTGGCGATGAAAAATGATTTTTCTCTCTCACTCTGTGCTTTTCTCTCATCGAGTACGCGAATAGATTCGCGTTACAAATTGAAAATGCAAATGATCTTTTGCAAATGAACTTTGATTGATTCAAATTTCACGGTGCGCACTGAATGGACGAACTAAAAGTGGGAGTTTTAAAAAGATTCTTTTTAGCATTCGAACAATGTTATTTCCATAAATGAGTGACTGCTGACGCGACGGAAGGTAATTTTGTTCAGTATGAAGGAGTAAGTTGGGTAAGAAAAAAAAAATATGTTGGCTATATAGTCTACTATTCACGATCATGTTCTTTTTGAAACGCTTATAATTAATAATGTTGGTATTACGAAAAATAATTCGTTCGTGATTTTTCAAATTGATAGATTTCCTTCAAACTATGAATTTTGATGTTTATAATGTTAAAAATGTCTTGATTTATGACTGTTAATATGAATTTACGAAATTTTTCGTATCGGCAGATGATTTTCATTAGGAATTTTTTCAATATATAAATAAATGTTTTTTATTTCTAATAGAGCGTTAAAAAATAAATTTTATAATTCTATACCTACCTATTTGAATTAAGTTTTTTTTTCTTAATTTTATTCTTCAATTATGACTATTCACTTGAAAACATTTCAAACTATAATATTATAAGGCCTCCTATAAAAAAAGTTGAAATTACAAAAAGATAAAAAAATAAGATTTATCCCCACCAAGGCCAAATTCAAAAGTTTTCAAGATGGAAACATTCAACCTAATTTTAAAATGCTTAAGAAGTGATTTTACGATTTCTATAAAAGACGATCCTAAAGACATTTTTAACATTTCACGATTCATTCTAAAAATTCTCAGTACTCTATATATACAATTAGTCTTTCCAAAAAATTCAAACCATCTCCGTACTATATACAATATCCACCACGAAACATCTTTATCAGCACACACACACACACATTCCTATAAATACTCCCTTATATACGTACCCAATCCCATCAAAAAACCCTAAAGCCGACATCGAGCAGTAACCCGGTAACGAGCTATTATCTCGCAACACTCGTCTCTTCATCAGCGCTCGGTGCGCGGGCGCGAGCGAGTTTGTTTTCGCATTAAATTCGCCCCCGCGTCGTATAATTAATCGGCGGATAATTTATCGGCATTATGCGCGGAACAATGGCCGCGATCGCAACAAAGTGTATATTCCTCACTCTCTCTCTACACCCACGTAGTATAAATTGATTTAATCGCTCGGGGTGTTACACAAACGTGTGTGTGTATATATTTATATACCAAACGCATATATAGATCATATACACGTTGATATGTGTGCGCGTACGTATATATATATATATGTATATATACATTACGTATATACGAGCGGATATTGTATTATAGGGTGGCATATATATAGGATCATATGTGTGTGCGTGATCTGCTAACGTTTCGGTCTATACAGAGATAATGATGATGATCAAAGTCCGAATGTGGCTCGTAAGTTTTCCTGACGGAATTGCGTATAACAAATGTTTTTCTAGTTCTTTTTGTCAAATAAAGTTATGGGGAGGGTTATTGTAATCAAGAAAAATGAAAGTATAGAATCCCAGTGAGCACGTCGACTCTTGTAAAATGTAAAAAATTATGTAAGAAAGAGACGACGAAACATTTTTTATATACGTGTGCCACTATACGCGCGTGGGGTTAAGATAAATCTGTGTGGCTTGCGGTGTAGAGCTATTAATCTTCGTATATGTAAAAAGATACACAATTATATACATGAGAACGCGCGGCTCATTTCTTATATATCTATACATGTGGTCTGTCATCGTGGCAGGGTAGCGTCACATGCATAATTATATACCCAGCCATGGGGATAGAATTACAAGGACACTCAAGTTGCAACAAGCGATCCGTTTTTTTCGGGAAATAAGATTAATTTGTCACAGATGTAGGAATGATGTTATGTTATTTAAAAAATATTTGAGATAATTTTTATGTATATAATTTTATATATGTCGTAAGCATGCATCTAAAATGCACATTTTTCTTCTAGTTGTAAAACGATTTTTTAAGCATTTTCTAGCCATTTAATGTTGATTTCAGTCAATTCGCCATAAAATGACTAGAAAATACTCAAAAAATCGTTTCGTAAATGGGAGAAAAATTAATGACTTTCAGCAGGAAATAGCGTAACTATTAAAATGTTTGAAACACGCGTACTTGTGCGTGTGCAGATAATACACTATTATTATTATTTTATATTGTTACACTAACTTTAATCCAACACTTCAAGTCCTAACAATCGGTTAAAACACAATCAACACGACAGATTTTCAAATCCTTCAAAAAAAACCATAATTTTTATACCATCCTCTCACCTCCCCCACCTTAATTTACACTCCCCTCTATCCTTCATGCTCCATCGACAATCGCTCTCCCTCTTTCCTCCCCTCCGTTAATTCATCGGCGCATGCAAATCATCGTGCATCGATCACGAATTAGTTCGCCGACAGTCATTTGCTCCGAGCAATGCACGCATCTGGCTCTGACAATTTCGTCCGTGTCATTTTTCTTATCGCGATTCGATTGATGCGTACGAAGGATGAATGAGAGACAGCGCGCAAGAGCAAGATTTATTATTGAGGGAGGAATAATGCAGACGATGCGTAGTGCAGTTGGCAAAAAGTTTACATATAGACATACACATACACACACTTTTTTTTATATATATGTAGAAATTCACAAAAAATTATCCATAACTTGTCTGCAAAAATGACGAAAAAAAAGTTGAAGCACACCTCTGAGAACTGATTTTCATTATTCTTTATAGAATAAGAAAAAAGTAATATAGAGGACGAAAATGATGTTGACTGGAGAAAAGGACCTTTCATATACTTTTTTTTTAAATTAAAAAATGTTGATTTATTGCAATGTTATGAACGTTCAAAGTTGTGCAAAAAATGCAGCGTTTAATCCATGAAATTGATTGTTCGACTGGATACATATTTCGTCGCACTTTCGATTCTTAACTTTGAACTTTGATAACTTTGCAAGGAATTAACATTTTTTAATTTTAAAAAAAGTATATGAAAGATCCTTTTCTCCAATTTTTAATCATAAAAAAGTTATAAGCAAATCCTGTTATTATGAGATCATTTCATATCCATATCATGTTGGTAAAAATAACGAAAAACCACTTATTTTGCATTCAGAGCTTCAAACATGAATTGCAGGTTTCTGAAAAATACTATCCCGATTTCCTGTGTTCAACATCATTTTCGTGTATTATATTAGTTATAGGATAAGGAAAATCAGTTCTCAGAGGTCTGCTTCAACTTTTTTTTTCGTTATTTTTGCAGACAAGTTATGGGCAATTTTTTGTGAATTTCTACATATATATATGCGCACTGGAGGCAAGAGAGAGAGAAGGTTTTCAGGTGATAAGCGGTGATTGTTTTTAATGGTCCCGTGAATAGTGAGGGAGGTGTCGTTGGAAGGAAGTGAGAATTTGTTTGATTGAAAATGATTTGTATAGGGTTGTTGTAAGTAAGGTGGTGACAAATTTTTTATTGTGGTACACGCAGAAAAAAAATCTTTACAATTAACGAATTATGCTTTTATATTTAAAAGCAAGTAGTATTTGTGATGAACGCAAATTCAATTATTATTAAGATATAATTTACAGTATTCAATTCTCATGCTATTAATAGAAATAACCCGTTTTCTCATGTCAAAATCATATGTCTTGATAGTTAAGAAATATGTTCAATAGTTAAGGAA
>JAYJLV010000001.1:19791784-19813265 GCA_036873485.1 Torymus texanus | reverse complement strand
GTAAATTTTACAAGATACTATTGTAATTCTCTCACAGATAGCTCATTTGACAAATTTTACTATGTACTATTGTAATTCTCTCACAGATAGCTCATTTGACAAATTTTACTATGTACTATTGTAATTTTTTCAGGGAACCTATACGAATTTTTCTAAGAAACCAATGAATTTTTCTAAGAAACATATGATTTTGTTTAAGGAACCTACGAATTTGTCTAAAAAATTCTTGTAAAAATGCTAATATGGAGTCTGTGAGAAAATTACAATAGTACCTTGTAAAATTTACTAGAGAATTTCTCTCCGTGTATTTACAATGCATTGTCTATTTCATTCGAAATATATCGCGTTTCAAGTGAACAAAGAAATCGTAAAAATTATACGATGAACCGAAAAAAATAAAACTAAATAACATTTTATCAAGAATATACAATATATATAAATAAAGGAGTAAACATAAGAAAAATCCTTTTCTTTCGGAAACCCGCAACCACAGACATGTCGCAACACTCGCGGAATCTCGCGAAAGATATATTGTGGGAATAGTTCCGGTGTAGCGTGGCTACTGCAGAACGAGCGAGCGCAAGCACGAACCTCCCCCCTGAATCTTTATCATGATTTACGACAACTTTAACCGCGACGTCACATTAATTTTTACTATGTGTCGTGAAAGTTGTTGCGATTTTCAGGGTAGATTCGAAAAGGAAATTTCGAAAATATAAATTTGTCGTTTTTGAAATATATAGGACTTTGTGTGTAAACTATATAAATTGAATTTATTGAGAATTGGTTTTCTTTTAAATATATAGTATTACGTAAGTATAGTATTAAAATTAGTATGAATAGTATTACAATGTCATAGTATCTTATATACATGAAGTTCTTAAATCCTACCTTATGTGTCTTACTTGGCCGAGAAAAGGCATTGGAAGTATCGTAATAAAATTTTATAAGGTAAATATAAAACATGATTTACGATGTTGCTATAATAAATATTGAATAGATTTTTTAAAGAGCCTTCAATATATAAGAGCATATAAATACACTTTTTATATTTTCAAACTGATTTTTCGCGTAACTTCGCCAAATATAGTATATACTTGCGCGAATTTTTATTCGAGAACGAACTTATATACCTACATGCGCGACATCAAAGCAACAGATCAAACTGTCTTCGCAGTAGATATGTAACTCTTTTTACCTCCAACGGTTTATTTATCGATTTCCTATAATATTTGAATTTACATCAAATTTAAAATGACGAGAGAATCCAATGTTTTTTATAACATTATAAAAAAGAAAATCGGACGAATGTAATTCTCATTTTCAACACTTTTTTTTAGAAATATATTTCGATATTAAGATGTAATTTTTCAAATTTACATTAATTGATATTACAATTCATGTTCATCAAGCAGACGTATACATATTATTCTCAACAACCCGTTTATCATATAAAAAGAAATTTTGTTTTATTTAAATTGTAGTTTCATCAAGTTACCACAATGGATCTAAGAAAATTTATACCAACTATACAAAATTTCATTTACTTTTTCTACTTACAGCAATATAACCTTCCCCCCCGAACAAAAACACACCATAAAGAAAAGCATAATCTCTCACCGAAGCGAAAAAGCACGAGTCCGACGAGTCCGCATCTAAGGATCGACGCGAGCCGCACTACTTTACCCAGATCCAACATCCCCATTATCCACCAACCCCCCACAACAACAAGAACAACAAAAAACCAACAACACTTTTTTAAATCACTCCTATATTATTATAATATCTATAATATTATCTATACTATAAAAAAACTTTTATCGCAACTCATATCACGCACAAAACCCGAATAAGGGACCGTTGCGCGTGTCTGCTGGCCGGTCGCGTGCAGCTCGCTCTCCCGACTGAAAGTCCGCGCGCGCGGTTCTCGGAATAAGACTATATGCGCGCGCGCGCGTGTCGAGAGAGAGAAAAGTTTTGCGCGCGCAGACGCGCCGTCGGCGGATACACCGGTTGCGAGATGTGTGCCTAAATAATATGCGGCTATGTGGATGATGGGTTTCTTAGTCGCGCGCGTGGACACACAAGTTTTAATGGGCTATAGGCTGAATTTTAAGTGCTCGTATAAAGGTGATTGAAATGGGGGGAGGTTCGTTGGAGTTTCCGAGGTGGGCAGGATTGGGATGTTGAGAAGATGTATATATATATATATATATATATATATATAGTTTGGTGGAATGGAGCGGAGTAGATGAAGTGGTGGTGTGTGAGGAATGACAGTTGCTTTGGGGAAGTATTTGGTGAGCGAGTCTTAAGTTTCGATAGTTAAATGTAGAGGAAGGGTTTTGAATTCTCATGGGATTAAATTTTAAGGAAAGTCGGATATTGCTTTATTTCATTAAAGATTACGAGGCTATAAAGTTAATATAAAAGTACTTGTAATTAATAAAAATTGTGGGTTCCGATAAGATTAGATTAGATTAGATTACGTATTGGCATTTGTTAATGCGGATTTCATACAATTGTTAAGAGTTGTAATTGATGCAAAAATACTAACAGAATCTAAATATATGTGGTCTTTTCGATAATCTCCAAAATGTATGTGAAAATATGTAATACGCTACAAAAATGAAAACTGTGAATTATGAAATAACAAAAAAATGTATCGCTTTACCGACGAGAAAAATAAAAATTCTCAAGGTGAATTCACATCTAAATATCCGTGAAGTATGCGAGATCAAATAAATTTGAAAAATTCGATCTCTGTTCTGTTTAGGGATGGTAATAAATGCCCTTGAAACCATCAGGGGAGGGCCGGACCGACCCCAGGCCATGCCTCATAAGAAATGATAAAATGCTATGTATTTATGTCGAAACTTATGAAGAATACGATTTCTTAGAACAATTCATGGTTTTTAATTTAAGAATAAATGTTTAGTATACTATAGGTACGTGATGAAGGAGAAGTAGGTTTAATGAAGCGATTAATTGGAATTATATTATACCTATGTTTGATATAAATAAGATGAAAATATTATTTTCTTAAAATAATTTTTAATTTTACATCTAACTCAGCTTCTATATTTTTATTTTTTACGTATAATTAATTAAAGAAATCTACTAATAATAGTAAATCCAAGGAGCAAAATGTCTTTAAGGATGTTGGAAGGACCGTGGATTTGAAGATACAGGATGTCAGAAATGAAAGATAATAATTTCGTAAGAAAAATAAATCGGTTTCGTGATGTTTTTCCTCATTTTATTAAATTTCTTAAATAAAAGTCACGGGTTCAACAACACGTGGTGTGTTTATGTATATTGATGTTCAGTACAAACTCCCTTCTCACTTCTTCGCGGGCTTCGGCGCTGCTGCCTTAGCGGGTGCCTTGGCTGGCGCGGCCTTCTTGTCAGCGGGCTTGGCGGCGGCCTTAGGATCGACGGGCGCCTTCTTTTTGGGTGCCTTCTTTACCTTGGGCTTGGTTGCCTTGATCTTGGCCAGAGCCTTTGATCGCCTCTCCTTGATCTTCTTTTCCAGCACAGCTGGCGACTTCTCGTCGAGCTTGATCTACGAATTGACAAAGTCAATGATTAGTTTTGATTTTGTTTGGGTAAGTACTTATGTGTTTAGTGGATTGGAAATAAATGAAAACTTACTCCACGCTTCTCTGCGAGGGCGAGATCTCTCTCGTTCTGGCGTTTTGTGGCGGTTAGGATGGCGGCGCGCCTCAGAACGGAAGCGTATGGGTTGAGCTTCAACAGAGCTCTGGTGTTATTAAGTGGGTTAAGTTTCTTCACCTTGCGGACAACCCTCTTCCTGCAAATTAAAAGAATCAATCGTTATTATATTATTATTATTATTATTTGACGATTCGACTTAAATCAACTATTATTTTTAAGTCAGAAAAACGCTTCGTTTTAAAATCACTAGTCAATCATAAACACGGACCAAAGCAGATCATCATATACTTTGATTATAAATAAATAAAATTTTGTAAAAAACATGTAATAAAAAAAAAAAAAGAAAAACTGTACCTTGGTGCGCGGAGGACCTTGCGGATTTCGTCAGACTTCAGAAGCCTGGACAGGTCGGTGTTGGCCATCTTGGGCATGGGAAGGTTGTATCCCTTCTTCAGCTTAGACTCCTTGCGCCACGTGCCGTAAAGGGCGTCCAACTTTTCGAAGGCGGATTTCGTCCAGATGACGAAACGTCCAACGTGACCACCAGGCGCCAATTTCAACAGGTTCAGTTTGTTGATGTTCATGAGGTCGACTCCGGGAATGTTACGGAATGCTTTGCGGATGCCCTGTTAAAAAAAAATAAAAGATGTGTTATAATTTAAATTTTTTCTCTAGTTATGTTTAAAAATAAGTATCAATGATTTTATTTCAGAAGTGGTAATAATCAACGATATATCAGCAACACGGACCAATACTTCTCATCATGATAAAATTTTTAGAATTAAATTCTGAATTGATAACTTTAATGAATTTTATGAAAGTCAAAGAAATGCAAAATTTAAAAAAATATTTACCTGGTCGTTTCCGTAAACAATGAGAGGTCCACGGCGTTGAATGCGACGACGGTTACGCATTTTACCTTTACCAGCACGGAAGCGCTGTGATTTGTATACCTAAAAGAAATACATTAAAAGATTAGTTTGACTACACTTCAAAATAAAAAATAATTACATAATATTTTAAGTCAATTTGTGCAATGATCATGTCCCTCTTTCATGCACATTTCACAAAACAAGAACGCCTGATCATCAAATTACTCTAGCACCTGATGGATCAATCAAGCAAGAGATTACAAGATTGAGGACATTTGCTACAGTGCATTGATTTATTATTTATTAGAAAGAGTATTATATGTACCTTCTGGATATCATTCCAGGCCTTGATGCGTCTTAAGAAAATAACAGCCTCCTTTGTCTTAGTATACCCTTCGATTTTGTCAGAGACTACCAGGGGGAATTCTGGTACTTCCTGGATCATGTGTCCTGCAAAAAATTATATTCAACTATTATCTATGCTTAAATTAACGAAATATTAAACATAATCTGAAGTTTATTCAGAAGTGGTAATCGTCAAAGGCAAATCAGAAACACGGACCAATAGTTCTCATCATAATAATGAAAAAATGCAAAAAAGTTAAAATTATTAAAGTTCTTACCTTTGGACTGGACAAGAGCTGGGACACCAGAAGCAGCAATGGCGGAAACAATAGCGTATCTCTTCTGGTTGACATTGACACGACGGTGCCAACGCCTCCATGGCTTAGTTGGGGCAAACATGCGACCTCCTCTACACATGTTACCGAAGGCACCCTGACCAGAGCGGTGAGTACCACCACCACGTACACGTGGAATACGAGCCACAGCACGTCCAGTACCCCATGATTCAGCAGAGGTTTGGTGACCTAGTAAATAATTAATACTCTAATATAGTAAATATTCTTGGATAAGAGCAAATAATTTATTATGTAAAAACAAATGTGCAATGATCATGTCCCTCTTTCATGCAAATTTCACAAAACAAGAACGCCTGATCATCAAATTACTCTAGCACCTGATGGATCAATCAAGCAAAGGAGTACAAGATTGAGGACATTTGCTACAGTGCATAAAAGTTGAAATTATAAACATCATCTAGTACATAAAATCAGATATCTTACACAAGTTTTTATAGATTATAATTAATGGAAAAGACATTATCTTTCAATTAAAATTAAAAGATAAACCAAATTTAAAATTAGGTAAAAGTATCGTCAATAGAACAACGTAATACAATTTGAGCATAGTAAAGGTTACAAAATAAAGAAATTATAATTTTATGATTAAATAGATCTCAGTAATATTTGATTCGGTAACATACCAGCCTCCTTTGAAACACAGTAGGGCTGACGGCTGTTCTTTGAGACCTGCTGATGAACAAAGTTCACAACATCAGGCCTGATTGGTGCCTTGAAGACAGAGGGCAGAGAAACAGTTTCTCCAGATGATTCACTCTTTTCGGTGAAAACCGTAATCAGTGGGCGCGCTGTTGATAACGACTGAAACATAAAATAATTGTATTATAACCAATTTGCATAACATTAGATAATAACTGCATTGCAGCTTTTGTTTTTTCAGTTTTGAAACTTTGGATTTATAATCAATGGCATATCAGCAACACGGACCAATTCTCATCATCATTAAAAACCTTTCAATATCCTTAATCGTTAACTAATGTGGTTATCACTTGAAGCACATGTACAACTTTTTGCGTCAGTTATAAAGCTAAAAATCATAAAATCGTTATCGATAACCGAATTCTTAATAAAACCACAAAAAGATAACCGAATATCTGACGAATAAAAATATAAATAAAAAACTTGAAAGTGCAAAATCGAACGTCTGACAACAATAGCACGCACTGTTGCTCCGAAAGTATAAGCAATAGTATCCTAACCAAAAACAACCGAATCCACAACACGAACAATTTCTTATTAAAAAAACAAAAAATTACCATCCTCTATGATAAAATAATACAAAATAACGCTTCCCCTAACCGTTTTAAACTAATTAATCCACAATTAACATGCACTCGCGGTCTTGCACGTGGTCGGTTCCGAGACCATGCACACACATTTGTCCCGGTAATGTCGCAAAAGGTCGAATCCTTGTACTTTCGTCCTCGCATATTACGGGAAATCGTTAGATAAGGGTATAGGTTGGCGAAAATCGTTCCACTTACCATTTCGCGGCCTTTTTCACGAGGTTTCGCTCATGAAAAGACAACTAACCAGGCAGCCTGCACGCCTTGCCTGGCTGAAAGGAAGATGGACGCGAACGGAAGCTGGCACGTAGACACGGTCGGCGACTGCGCGACTCCAACCGCGGGCAGAGCGCAGAGGGCCGTAAAGTCGCGTCCGGTTGATAAGTTTGAATAATGTGGCGCGAAAATAAACTGATTCTACGCTAGGACTCTGTACCACTGCGATAAAGATTATATTCAATTGTTGTAGGAAATATTGTTATTTTGTATCAATGTTATTAATTAATATATGGCAATACCCAATAGTTTAGCTTATCTATTTTTATCGTAAATCAAATTATGTTTTTAAGATAAGAAATAGTGCTATTCATTGAACATTATAAAAAACATTATGAAAAAAAACATAAGAAATTATACAATAGTGAAAATTTTATGGATGGATAAAATTTAATGAAATGTTTCAGCTAATTAAAAACAACAGTTTCGAAATATTTCATTATGTAATTAATTTTTATAATTATAATTTTTTATACAATTATTGAAAATATGAGGCGTATCACGTAACTCTCCCAGCGCGGCGCGCGAGCGCTACATAGAGCTATTTTCAACTTATGTTTATGGTACCACAATTTATCTACAAAAAGAGCTCAAGATGTTTCCTATTAGCGCGCGATACTTACGGTACGCAAATCAGGAGCTGAGGAGGGCCTAGTTCCCGCGCCATATTTCGCGCAGAAATAATGCTACGCCTATATACTATTTTGCATAATATTTCTCGTAGAAAAAATCTTGAGCTCTTTTTGAAAACCATCCATTCCTTTTTAAAAAATGCTCAGATTTCGATTTAAATGATCAAAAAAAAATATTAACAATATACTTTTTGAGATATAAGATGTTTTCTAGTTTTTGAAGGTGAAAATGGAAGATTTTGGGAAAACTTCCTACGTCATTGGAAAGCTGAGGAAAAAATACGTCGGAAACGTTTATGAAACAATTTTTTAAATAAATTGTAGTACCATAAACTTGGAAATAGCACGATTTAGCGCGCTCACCCGGGGAACGTTGACGTGAAACGCCTCATATACATTTTGATTAAATTAAACAACCAAAATTAAAAAGTGTGAAAAAGCTAACTTATATATGTTTATTATTTTTTATTTTTATAATAAAAATTCATTAAAAACTACAAGTTTCTTGAATTCAAAGTCTCGAACAGCTGATATTATATTCTCGATGTTGTCGATTCGATCACTCTATTGCGCAATAATTCTCGATTGCGCGCATCGCTCCAACTTATGCGGTTCAAACCTTTATTTGCTATAATATGAGCATAGCTTGACGCATCATATATAGAGACAAGAGAGTGCGAGAGAGACTTCCGCGCAAAAAACGAGACGCACGACTATAATACGACGAGCAGAAACATCATGTAAATGGCGTTGCAAACTGTGTGACCGTGTCGGTGCGCGCTGCTGTATATATATATAGCACGACAATAATTGATAACAAAGCCATCTCTGGAAGAGAGTGAAAGTGCCTGCGCAAGTTTACGCATATATACACAGTATGTATAGTGGTTGCATATAGTGCTATACTGCTGAGCTGTAATAGCTACTGTGACAGTGTCACGGTGTCGATTTAGTGTATATTATCGTAGCCGCAGTGTAGTGGCCAGTGTGTGCATATAAGCGATATACACATCGTAGTATGCGGTGTACAAACAGCCGCCGAGCGAATCGTTTGAGCACGCGCTTAGTGTGTATAACGCAGTCCGGATTAAATTGAGCCTGTGCGTGTGTGCTCGCGGAAAAGTACCGCCGTCTGCTAGGAGCGCGTGAAAATGGCCCACTGGTTCCACCGCAACCTCCTCAAGGCAACGACCAGCCACAAGTTCGAGCTTAAACATAGCGATCCCACGGACGCAACACGGAAGCTCTGCAAGTTAGTATCTCGGGAATTCCGTTTGTTTGTCTTTTTTTTTCTTTCTTAGGCGTCCTTGGTTACTGTTACTGATTGCCTTGATTGATTGTTTCAGTGATTTGAGGACTTGCCGCACTCGATTGTTGGATCTTATCAAGAATCCTAACAATACCAGCACTTCAGTGGAACCTGCCTTTGTGTCCTATTTGGCCTTGCTTTATGGATTCATGTGGGAAGTTGTTCCTGGGAGCGATGAGGATAAGCCTACTGGAAGACCAGATGCAAGCAAGCTCCGAAATGCATTTGTCTTCAAGTGGACGCATACTCTACTCGGACCAGGCACTGTGTAAGGAGTTTTCTTGCTACAACTGAGCTGTTGAAAAATACTGTGTGAAGTTTTTAAAAGTAAAAAGTGGATGTGTGTTATCTATAAGGAAATAATTTTTTATTTTTCTGGATAAGATAGTATTACTTTAACAAGGCTTGATTATTAAAGATAATCTTCTAATATAAATATAAAAAAATTAATTTTAATTAACATTAAAAATGACATTTGAGAAATACTTAATGATCTTGTACAATTAAAATTTTAGTATTTTTTTCAAGGTCAATGTTGGAACTGTAATATTTTATGGCCTATAAATTTTCTGATTATATATTTATTCAACTGCTTTCAGTATAACTATAAGTAAATTTTGTAATATTTTTTATTTTCAGTTCCTTTGCTGATTCTATTTATGAAGCAGCAAATATAAGTATGAATCTTGGTTTGTGGTTCATGAAGCATGCAGCAATGATTGCAGCAAAAACTGAGTAAGTTACATAAATTGTAACATGTTTAAGATAATTGACTATTATAAACTAATGTATATTACTTATTTTAGCATTACAATGAATGAAGCAAAAGAAGTGCATAGTATGTTAAGAAGGGCAGCTGGAGTATTCACTTTTGTACAAACTGAATTTTTACCCCAATTGTCCAATCCACCACCACTAGGCAGTGATCTAGATCCTCGTGTAATAAATGCCTATGTCAATCAGTGTACTGCTGAAGCTCAAGAAGGTTACAATTTATTTTGAATAATTGACTCCATTTTAACAGAAATTTCAAAAATACATAGTTACTATACTAATTTACAGTGACTGTTGCTAGAGCTGTGGAACTGAAACACAATGCTAGCCTAATATCAGCCTTAGCTAATGAAACTAGTAAACTCTTCTTGGATGCTGCAAATACTCTACGTCCATTTAAACCTGAAATTTCGGGACAATGGATTAAATATCTCGAGCTTAAATCAATGTTCTATCAATCATACGTAAGTACAATCAATAAAATGGAACTATATATACTTAACAAGTTTTCATTTACTTTTGTCTTTTTAATATAGGCTTATAATTATTGTGGAGAAAATCTATTAGCAATGGATAAATGTGGTGAAGCAATAAGATCTTTAAAAGAAAGTGAAGCTTGTTTAAATAAAGCAAAAGCTCTCTGTCAAGAATATGGTAAAACTCATGGACCAGCACCACGTGTAAAACCAGATCAACATGCTGTATTTAGACGTTTGGCACCACTTGTACAACGTACACTTGATAAATGTGAACGCGAAAATGGTTTAATGTAAGAAAATTTCTTATTATAACTTGCCTCTTCTTCCGTCAGAGTTGGATGTTAACGATGTTTTTAAATTTTTAGATATCATCAGGGTGTTCCACAAGAAGTACCTGCACTAGATACTAAAGCAACTTATGGTCTAGTTAGTCCTATTGACTTTCAGATGCCTGTTCCTAATTCTCTATGGAACTTAGGCATCTATAAAACGTTAACAGGTGTTGGTAGCGCTAAAGTAGGCAAAGAACAAGATTTGCCACCAGTAAAAGAAGAGGAAATACCTCAAAACAATAAAGATCCAAAAAATGAAAGTGGATGCTCGTTGCAGTGAACAAATACACTTTAATATTGATATTAAAAAAAGGAAAAAGAAATGGTTCTAAACCATATTAATGCGCAAAGCTTTTACAAATAAATGTTTTACTAATTTTGTGACTGCATTTTGGATAATGGCATAACGGTGCAAATATCATTTGCAATGCTGAGATTCTGATATTAGTATTATTGGACCTAGTCAGTATATTGTTTATAATCTATCTACATCTATTTTAACAGAATGAAATTCGAAAATTGTTAAAATATTAGATAAAATTATAAATGATTGAAAAAGTGTTAAGATCGTTTTGAAAATATATTCTTTTACGTGCATTTGTATTTAAATTCTTTGTTAATTTTGTAAAGAAATTTTAATTTCTTTCAGATATATTTTGTTAATCAAACATTAAACATAATGTTTACTCCAAATAAAAATCAGAGAATATTTTAATTATTGACCACTATATCAGTAAACTTAGATGATTCTTATTTATACATAATAAGTATATTTGTAATTACAGTAATTTGAATAAACAAACTATAATTTTTATTTCATAATGTACAATGTTTTATTTACAACCCTTATCAATTATCATGGAAACATACAATAATTTTTAAAGACATTATACTGAACGCTATAATAGAAATCCGTAACATATTCGGCTCCGTCGGAATTCGTCTGGTATCTGGGTAACTATATTATAAGATCTATCAATAAGGAGTGCGGGAGCGCTCCGAAGGCAAGTATAAAATAAGCTTGAGGGTCGACCACGCTACATACATTAAAATGAATGCTCAAGGTTTTTTAAATATTCGCCGCTTTCTAAATTGCATTTATATTACCCAAATTAAGTAAAACAAGATTCTATGTTTGGTATACTATATGTTAAAAAAAATATAGAGTTATCAAGCAGTGAAAAATTTTATGTCTCGTTTCCTTTTTCACATATTGTCCATGTTTTTAATTATACTTGAACTATTATTGTAAGAAAAGGAATAAAACAGAACCGAGAACACAAGTAAATTACTATATTATATAGTAAATAAAAAAAACAAGAAAAGTGCACCAACCAAGAGGTGAGGACAAAAATATATTCCTACTTTATCAGCACATTAATATAATTTTTCTTCGACAATTGGAAAATTTAGTTAGACATTGTTTATACCGTAGTAGCAAAGGTCATAACAAAGTACTTTTTTTAATTTTTGTTTAAATACCAAATATATATAAGAATTAAGGTGTCAATAAGGTAGAAATCTATATTTGTACTGTCCTACAATATAATACAAATAAAAAGATTTTCTCGTATATATATGACTTTGCAAATAGTATCTAATGTTGTATTATCATACGAAATTTATTATCATCAAACTAAATCCAACAATATACTAAAATGAATTTTTTACTTGAAGAAAAAAGGACACAGAAGTGGGTTGAAATAATGTTATTTTACAGTTCCTGTTGTAAAGGCTTATTTGAAGTGTGTATATGCCGAAAAAATATTTTTTTCAAAAATTAATGTCAAAATTTTCACATTATTTGCAATTTTTCTTTCTTTATTTAAGTATACTTACACTATGTTAGATGGAGAATCCAAATTTTAATAATTTTTTCTCCGAAACTAAATTGGCGCAAGTTTTAAATAAGTATCTACTACTTATAATATGATGGTTGGATTGAAATCGCTTCATTATATACTTCTTTTAAAAATTTTAAAAACATCGTAAAATGTAGTTTAAGGAAAATATATTGAAATTTTTTTTTATCTATTCTAAAAAACATTTTCCGTATAAGTATAACACAAACTTTATCAAGAACCATTACGTTATTAAATATTCTAAAAATAACTTTTATCAACCTCTATATAAGTACGTTTTATTACTTGTGCAATTGATCTGTTTAACAATTAACAATAATAATTAAATAAATACAACAGATCTTGTAAAATTATATTTTGATGAATAATTTAATCATTTATAATTATATAAATAATAGATATATTCTGAAATACGTAAACTCGAGTGTATCTATACTGTACGGGTATGACACATTAAACTTTGTGACAGTCAAAATCCATTAGTTTGGCATGTGGCGTCAGCCGGGGAAGCTTGTATCTTTTTGAAAATTTATTTCTTACACATTTATTTTGAGAAAATTTATAAAAATGGTTGTGTTTTTTACAAGTGATGGTAAGTTTAATTAAACATTTTATACCGTCATTTTTATTTACCATATGTGAGAAATTCTTTTTTAAATTCAATAAAATATGTAGGGCTAATTTTAAGGTTAAGTTAAAAGTTTTGTAAATAATATATTAATTATAAGTCTATAACAAATGTATTATTTTTTAGTTGTACAACCTCCAGTAACATTGTTCATGGGAGTTGATAAATACGAAAGTAAGTTTAATAGCTAATTTTTTAGTATTTCCAATTAAGGTTATCATATGATCAGTAATCATAAACTGTATTTTGTCCATTTAATTTAAAATATGCACTTCTCATAATAATTATCTATTTTTACAGACGAAGACCTCATTAAATGGGGGTGGCCAGAAGATGTTTGGTTTCACGTAGATAAATATTCATCAGCTCATGTTTATCTTAGGCTGCAGTATGTGAGTATCCCTTTATAAAAAATTTAGTCATATTAATCAATTTTTATTCTTAAATTCCCTAATTAATTATTATAACAAAATTATTCAGGGTCAAACAATTGATGACATACCAAGTGCAGTTTTGGAAGATGCAGTTCAACTAGTCAAAGCTAACAGCATTGAAGGAAATAAAATGAATGACATCGATGTTGTATACACAATGTGGGCTAATCTTAAGAAAACACAGGGCATGGATGTTGGACAAGTAGGTTTCCACAAAGAAAAAGAAGTCCGTAAAATTCATGTTGCTAAACGTCTGAATCCAATAGTAAATCGTTTAAATAAAACCAAGAGGTCTGAAGAAGTGAACTTTAGAGTAGAGAAAGAACAAAGAGACAGAAGTGAAAGAGAAGATAAAAAGAAACTTGTGAGGGAACAAAAAGAGAAAGAAAAGGCTGAGGAAAAAAGGCGACAAGATGAAGCAGAAATGAGGTAAATTATTTTGTTTTTAATCAAAATCATTGATTTTTAATCAGCCTAATATTAGAAAAATTTTTTATATAACCAACCAAAATTAATATATTTATTTTATTTACAGAAGCTACAACTCACTGTTCAATTCTACCAGTATGACCTCCAATACGGAAAATACTGGATATGATTCAGATGACTTCATGTGATGACATTGTGTTTCAGGTGTCATATTAATGTTTAAATTTGTGTATGAACTAAACTTACTGATATAAAATTACAATCAAAATGTTTTAATTTATTATCAACTCAATTTTTTCTTTCTGTACATTGACAGTACAGAACTATAGTAGGTAATAAGCAAAATAATTGTTATCAGATTCTTGTTTAATGTATGCATTATATGAATTAATGGTTAAGTAATAACACTGTATTATAAAAATAATTTACAAATTTAATTTTGTAACGTAAATACATATAAATTGTAAGTTAGTTACAGTAATTCAATATTTACTGCTTTTAAAGCATCAACAATCCATGAAGGGTAATCTTTTTCAGGATAAACTTTCAGCATATATTCTTGAATGTACTTAGGAAACCTCTTTTCCACAATACTTTCTCGAATTTCTCTCATAAGCCTCATTTGGAATGCAATATTATGAACTGTCAATATGTGACAAGCAACAGTCTCAATAGTCACAATCTGATGGATATACGCACGATTATAAGTTTTACAAGTACTACATGTGCATGTTTCATCAATGGGTCTTTTGTCATGACTGTATTTTTCTTGTTTCAAATTTAATTGCCCAGTGTGTACTAATGCACATCCGAATCTCTGAAAAATGTAAAACATAATATAAACTCATCAAAATAAAATATACTTTCTCCAAAAAATACTTTTTATTTATAAGTCCCTTGAAAATATTATATATCAGTATTTTTAATATACTTACAGCAGTTCTTGAAGGAAAAACACAGTCAAACATGTCAACTCCTAATGCACTGCAAACAACTAAATCTATAGCAAAGCCAACTCCCATTAAGTACCTTGGCTTATTATTTGGTAAAATATCAGTTGAAAGGTGAACCATCTTCCAAAAGTCATGTTTACTCTCTCCACCACTAAAAGTATTTTGTATCATCAAATTTAATAATCTTAAAAATTATAAAACTGAAAAAAATATTTACAGTTATGTCAAATATTTACCTTAAACCACCTATTGCATAACCATTCACTTTGCGCTCTATTAACTGTTTAGCAGACTCTGTTCTCAATTTTGGATCAAGACCTCCTTGCACTATAGGAAAAATACTTTGGTCATTTGGTCTTTGATGAGCTGCTAAGCACCTATCTACCCATCTTGTTGTTCTGAAAACATAAATTTCAATAAAAACATTTTTTATATACTCAATTAAAAGTTCTAAAATATTTATTCACCTATGCATTGCTTCTTCCACTCTAGGACCAGTGGTTGTACTATGCACAACGTCATCCAATTGCATAATAATATCAGCTCCAATGGAATTTTGTATTTGAATAGATCTTTCAGGTGTTAGCATGCATTGAGAATCTAAAAATTCAACTCTATTATCAAATAATACTAATTTTTTTCTATCCTAGTTATTTACAGCATTGAATAAAATACCATCAAAAGGACTTCTAAAATTGACACCTTCCTCTGTGATATGTGCAAGTTTTAGTAGTGAAACCATTTGAAAACCACCAGAATCAGTTAGCAAAGCTCGATTCCAATTCATAAATTTGTGCAAGCCACCAGCTTTATCAAGAACTTCTGGACCCTGCGATATGAAAAACACATAATAAAAGTACTTAAATCTATTCTTGCCATCAAGTTATAAATAAAAAAATACTTATAAGAATGTACATACTGGTCTGTTGCCAAGATGATATGTGTTCCCAAGAATAATCTGACAATCCAGTGCTTCCAACTGCTGAGGAAGCAGTCCCTTTAAAGTTCCCTGTTATGTACACATTTACACAGGTTATTTCAGAAATATAATATAAATAAAACAATATTTACACATCTCATGATCAATCTAACAACTAAAATTTGCCTCTAAACCTTACAACACTATAAAAAAAAACTTGTTAATTAAGAAAAAAACTCACTTGCGTGCCGACAGGCATGAACACTGGGGTATCCACGTGGTGATGCCTGAGCCGCATGTGTCCAACGCGTGCTTTCGTTACTGGGCATTCGGCCAGCACCTCGAAAGTCAGCGGCAAGCTGCTCTCTTCCTCTGTCAAGCCCGTCATTGTTGCAGCCACCGCAAAATTTCTTCTCTGAATGGAATGTATTAGCGCGGTTCGAATTTTCGAAAGCATATGATGACAGGAGCAGTAGTAAAGCGGCTGCCCGTACCACAACATTAGCATCACGTGACCTAACCAGTATAGAATAGGTATATATATATATAACTCAAAGACCCAGGCAGCGCTGTGAGAAAATCATTTCAACATGGTCGCGAATCCCAGGCAACTGCGGTGAGGGTGTTGAACGCGAAACGCCGGAAGAGGGAGGGAGAGCAAGTAAAAGAGAGAGAGAGAGAAAGTAAACATATACTTATATAGAAGCTTATAACTGGGAGAGAGAGAGAACAAATTCGCGAATTCGCGTTGTTTTGCCAGGACTTGCATAGTGGCCGTGTTTGTGGCTGTGAAGCGGTGTGTGCAACGCGCGGTCGGGTTTACGTGTGTTTTTGCAGTTGTTATTATTGTTTGCTATGGAGTAAAGATATTCTTAAGAGATGAAGAGAAATTTGTAAATATTAATTAACAAATTTTTTGGGTTTGATGAATGTGTATTTGGCAGTTGTGTGTGGGGTAGTAGGTAAGGGTTTGTATTTGTAATGCTTCTGTTGCTCTATTCTTCTATTATTGATGTATTAATATTGATAACATTTTATATATCATTTGTGATTAGAATTGAGAATATAAAAGTTGTTAGTTGGTTAAAATAAAACTTTAAAAAATTTTCAAAAATATTTTTTCTGGAACTTTTCCTATTATTCTATACAAAAAGGTTTTTGAAAAGAGTAGAAATAAATCAGAACAATGAATTAAATTAAATTTCTAAAAATTTTATATCAAAAGTAAAAAAAAATACAAATTTATAAAGGGTAATCTATATACATCTAACGAAAAATGCAAAATACAACTATGATTCCTACTCCTGCAGCTACAAGAGTATACTTCATCTTCTTATTATTGCTAGTCTTTGGTTGTATTTCAGTCTGAAAAACAAAACAAAAATTTTATTTTCTACAAAAGAAAGACATTTTAAAACTATCTCTAGTAAATTATATAAACCGACCCGTAATTTCTTCACAGTACTTTCAAGTTCATCCATATTTTGAAGCACGCTTTTGCATGCTATGGAAAGAGCTTCAGAAATCTTCATGTTATTGTTTCTTTCAAGAAAATAATCTTCTCTACTTTGTGACAATTGAAGGTAAGTATACTTGAGATATATAAGAACAGCTTTCATCTCCTTATGTGTATTTTTTATTATTTTAATAGCATCGGATGCACTAAAAATAATTCTTACTATTACTATATGAATGATTTGTGTAATGAAATATTTAAAAATAAAGTTTAAAATCAATACCTTGGTTTTGGTAGATTTTTATCATATTTCCTTTTTAAGCTCTGTTTTAACTTTTCAAATGATTCATAATCAAACTCATCACCTACCCCTACAAAAATAATAATAGTTATTAGAAACAAAATTGCATAACATAACAATAAATATTTACCTAAAGTAGCCAAATCTTCGTTAGTTAATTTCCTCAAATCATTTAGGTTTATTCTTCGCTTTTTGAATCCTTTGAGGTTAGTACAATTTAAGCCGGTTACCAGCGCCTCGGTTTCGGGCGTAAAACCTAAGTAATCACAAGTTCCTCCATACATTTTTACCTGCTTTAATTACTTTAATCCTAATTCACGATATTTTTGCACTATTTTCGTGATACACCACTTGTGCGTTTTTCACGTGCTCTCTATTAATTGTAAACAAAACAAACACTTCCATTGTCGTGCGGTCTGCATGTGGCGCTGCCCTCTGATAAGAATATCTATACTTATACAGTTCTTACAACTAAAAAGAGAAGTTTGAAATGTATGCAAATAACTGTATGAATAAATCAACCAGTTTTTTATTTCAAACATAAATCTTTTTTTTCGGTACTGTATTAAAAACAAGATTAAACATTATTAAACAATAAGTGTTTATAACAATTGATTTTATATTTTTAGATAGAAAAATCGTAATAGTTGTTTATTCGAAATTTTAAATCTTTATTTTATTCTAGAAACCAACGGTAATTTATTACAGGATTGTTTGCTCTTCAATTTTTCAGGTATTCTGGATATAATGTGAATTTGATATTTTGTACGGCTTTCGGAGAGTCTTGTAGTTATTTCAAGGAAATTTTAAAAAGTTTTAATATTGAAAATGGCAGCAGAGGAGGCAATTAGAAAGTAAGATTTCATTTCAATGGTTGAGAAGAACGAAATATTATCTACGCATAGACTTTAAAAAACCCTCTACTATACCCCGGATCGATCAGCTCCAAAAAAACCTTTATTTTGACTCCGGAAAATAACTAGATGTCGGCATGTTTATGCATATTTTATTTGTATTATTATTTATAAGCAAATTTTCTTTTAAAACCGTGTCTGGCTGTCACCACCATATTTGAGGGAAAAATAGAAGGTTTTTTCAAAGTGCTAGCCAAGATATAGCATTTTGTTCGTCTCAGCCGTCGATTTTTAACAAAAGCTCTCAATGAAATTACAAAAGATTTTGTTTTTCAGAAGACCGATCAAACTTCCCGTCCGCGATTTGTACCGAAGGGTCGGTGGAGTGCCACTTCAATGTGGACCTCAAAATATAGGTAACTATATATTTTTTACATTAGTATAATAATTCATATTAAAAAGTCATTTTCCCTAGAAATTCTATATTTATTAAAATTTTCACATCTACATTCAATTTTCATACTTCTAAATTTCATATTGCTTATATTATTAAAAATATTAGCATAACTTTTCAAGCTTAACCCATCAGACGATAATACTAACATTATCGATAAACATTTCAAAAAAACATTTTTACAGTGTACTTCGTGCGAAGCCGCGAGGTCTCGGGTCCGATGCGTACCCGCGATCCGACGTTCGCGCACATCTTCAAGGACCTGGACATCGTGCGCTCTCAGCGCGGCCACCTGCAGCCGGTCATACAAATTCACTATGATTCGAAGTGCATTCATTACGTCACTCTCTGCAGAGACGGCCTTGTGAAAGTGTGGAAGGTGCACGATGGTCGTCTTCTCGGCGCTTATCGTAGCGACGTCGAGGAAATCTGCGATATCGCCCTTAGCCATGACGACAGGTTCCTCATCGGCGTCAGCGATAGCGGCATCGCTATCTGGAATTTCAAAACGAGAGCATTGGTAAGTGAGCACGGATTCTTGGTATCGTGAATTTTTCGTTCTAATACTGGTAAAAATTCATCTATGTGAAATGGCACCATTCTGAGATTGACGTAATATCAAAATATTCGTATTTGATTTACTTACTAATTTTATCTTTGATGAAAGTAGAGAAATAAAGTAAATTGAATGGCTTACCAAAATATAAATAAATAACATTAACTAATAAATCATTTGTTGTACTCATTCTATGAATGATTTTCTCTCACTCCTTGTCATAACAGCAAGCCTTCTGCTAGTCATTTTCAGACTATAAAGAAAATCACTTTTAATACCTTTAAAATACTCAAGAACAAGCTTGCGCTGGTCTTCGAAAAACTCGGTCTATTTTTCAATCCATTAAATGGCCAAATAATGGGAGAAAACGCGTTTCATCGGGACCTAGAAACTGGACAAGAGAAGTTTACATTTTATAGCCAGTACTAGTAAAAATGATCATTTATTAGCTATAAAATGGTTTCTATTTCCACCAAATCGACCATCATAAGTACAACGTCGAGTTTTCTTATTCTTTCAGTTGGCGGTACTTTTTCACATAGAAAACATATCGCGTGTCTTCTTCATGACGAAGCCCAAGCGTCAAGTGAAGCACTTTGCGATCGTCACGAAGGAGGCCCAAGTGAAATTCTTCGAATACATAGACCTCGGTCCGGAAACAGGCATTAAATTCGAGTAAGTGTATAATATATCTATTCTGTATTTCTCGAGGGATACCTATACCATAATTAAAAAAGGTATTAATCAGTATATAAAAAAAAAACTCTATATATTCTCTTCCTCAGTGATCCGAAAACGAATCTGATCGTGTTCGCCGAATCGAGCAAGGTCGCGCTCAATGGCATGACCGCGGTAACAGAACTAAGCCCGTGTGGTAGGAATCTCTTCGTCGGTCTACGATATGTACGCGTCTTTTCCATACACCCAACCACCGGCCCGCAAATTATATTAAACGTCGCATTGACGGAAGGTACATTCGTCACCGTTATGAGCTGGTCGAATGCAGGCGATCGATTCCTCACAACGACCACTGAAATGAAGTTGACAAACCTCGAGGCAGATGACGAGGCGAGCAATAAAGAGATTACCGAACTCTGGCACTATTCGAGCGCCGAAGGCGACGAGGTTGATAGGAAGGCCCTCGATTTGTCCTGCTTTAAACGCGAGAAAAATAGGTTGGTATCAGGGGGTTATTGTGCCAATTAGTTTTGCTTTTTGCGGGGTAAGATTTGAGGAGGAGTGATCAAATAATTGAAAATAATTTTGACAACTACTCCTTTCTGTTAAAAAAAATTACATGAATAATAGTAATCAGGCGAGTATACTTACTGGTTTTTTTAAAAATAAGGCTACATCGAAATAATATGCCGATTTTTTTCGCAATTACAAATCGAAATTTAATATTTTCTATGGTTTTTGTTTAGTTTTCAATTTTTTATCAATTGTCTCATTATTATATGTATATTAATTTCAGACCAGATATTTTGCAACATAATGGATAAACATAATAATGCAACATATTGAACAAAAAATATAAACAAATAAATGTAAAAATTCTATCTGTTTGCTATCTTGCAATATATCGGTTTCCAATTAAAAATAAAATTTTCAACAACTCAAAAAAATTACTCTTTATTCGCAGACCAGTGGCGGGGCCTGGTCAAAAATGGGGTGCGTCAGCGCTGTGCTGGGACGCGTTCGATAAGTATTTCCTCACAGCCAACAAGTTGGGTGTCATTCAGGTATGGGATCCAATTACTTGCAGGGTCGTAACAGAAACGTTCGTAGAGGACAGGATCGAGTACCTGGTAGCTCATCCCATTGAAAAGGGTATAATTGTCAGCGCAGGCGTCGATTCGATAATCATCCTTTGGGACATGCTGCGTTTGGACTACGACGATAACGAACCAACTGCTATTGTCTCGTTCACGAATAAAATGAGGCGAGTGCCCAATACGTACACGCGTATGTTGTGGTCGAACGACGGTACCGTGTTCCTCGTCGCCGATGTGGAGTGCTACGTCACCACGTACGCGCGTGTGGCCAAGCAGAATGGGGTGGCCGTAAACACGGACGAGGGAATACCTGTAAGTTCATTTTATCATAATTGTTCAATGATATTAGCATTCAACTTATTGGTGTTGCTATTGTTGTAGTACTTCATAGATACAGAGAAAGAATAGCGATTCACTCCTTGAAAAACTTAATTTGCCCTGCGTAACCCTGGTAGAAAATTAACCATTTTCGTTGGTTAACATGTTAATCAAATGGAAGCATTTTTGACCTAAATAAATTT
>JAYJLV010000001.1:19753214-19769577 GCA_036873485.1 Torymus texanus | reverse complement strand
AAGCCGTTCGCGAAGTGTAATAGAGCCCCACTTCTCACGTGTTTGGCGAAACAGTTCGACAAAATTTCTTTCCGTGTTGGAACTTTGATGGAGTTTTGTTGGAGTATATATGATTGGTTTTTGGATAATAGTATAGTTTTTGTTATTAAAATAACGTTTTGTTCATATGATATAGGAACAATGGATCTACTTTTACTAATATAAAGGCAAGGTAATATAGAAAGAAAAGTAATTGATTCGATGCGAGTTTGCTCATTAATATTGTCAACAGGACAGGGAAATGACTAGAAGGTATAATATGTGCGCTCTTGTGTGTGTGTGTGTGTATATATATATATATATATACGCATGTGTCATTCATCGTGAGGACGTGGCCGGTCAAGCACCTTAATTGAAATTATGTTTGAAAAGACAAGGAAAATTTATAAAATTAACTCGCTTGCTAATTACTTTGAATGACATTCTGCGCGGGCTATTTAAATGTGACAGTTCAATTAATCGCGAGAGAGAAAAGGCGCCGCATCACAATTGAGGCAGATAGGGGAAGGGGGAGGGGGAAGGGTTTATAAATAATCTCTGGGAGCAGAATGGGGAGACGAAGAGGAGTGGCAGTCTTCGTGCTTTTACAATTCCGCGTGGAAACATTCGTCGACGCGCAACGAAAGAAGAGAGAAAGAGAGAGAGAGAGAGATGGTGAAAGTGTGCGAATCCAAAGGATCTAATTTTGTAACATCTCTCTCTCTCTCTCTCTCTCTTTCTCTCTGTCTCACTTTCTCGGCATTTCGGCATGTCTCCCGTTAGTCTCAAGTGCTCCGGTCTTGAACCTGACCCCTACAATGCATACTCGAATCGTCATTAAGCCGAAATCAAGCTCTTTTAGTAGATCTTTCCTTTGTTATTATGTTAAAACTATCCTTGTCGGTAAATGAACTAATTAAACGTCTGTGAATAGCACAATGGTTTTACCAATTCTATGTATCACAAGAACTAGATTCAAAATAATCATTAAGTTTTTAATAGGTTGGTCAGGTAGACTAAAGAGGGAATGAAATTATTTATGAAATGTATATATGTCTACAGCAGTGCCATTTGTAATATTTTACAATTATGTCTGGTATTTTCACGTTATGTAAATCTTAATTATGAAAGCATGGATAATAGTCTAGCTGCGAGTGAACACATTTTACCCTTATCTCTTATTTTACACATAAATTGGCTATAATTTAACAGACTATATACGTAATAGGCTATAACAGAAATCGGATATTTAATTCATAAATTAAATTTACTGTCATATAATCGTACATTATATTCAATACAATAATACGTCTTGAATCATGTAATAAATGACGCTCCAATGTTGTTCCAATAATTCTTTATTCGTTATTTATAAGAAAATAATAATTTTTCATTCTTCGGCGATGATATTATGTAAATGAATGTAATTTTAGAAGACAAAAGCTTAGATAACTTCAGACTTTCTGTGAAAAAAAAAAAGAACTGGGCGAGTGTAAGCTAATGCTTTGGTATAGTAGCTAGATCTCTATTGAAAATTCAAGGTGTGTGCGCATGACGTGCTCGAATATCATAAACAGTATTCATATATGAAACGCCAGGGAGGAAATCGAGTACGCCCATATACGTCCGCTAACACAACAAGTATATTATATAGAATCTTCAGTAAATTTATTCATATGAAAATTAGTTGCTTATTCGAATAGTATTAGTCTGTAAGTTTAACTAGGTTTAGTCAAATTATAGAGTTTATAGAAACTTCTAGATATTATTCGTATCTATAATTAGAATGCCTTTATGATGGCGATTATTGATTAACTTCTGTCAATGACAGAAGAACATGCTTAGTGAATGGTTATTTTCTGCACTTTCATTAATGCTACAAGTATTTGTTAATTCACCTAATCTTTTAATCGTCTTGTCTTGTCTTTTACAAACAGACTTATCGGATAATATTCTTTACATAAAAGCTTAACAGCAATGAAATATAATGATAGAATGATAAATACTTTCATAAAATTACGCATCAGTGGATCAACGTGTTTTATCTGCCGTTTGACGATTGCTAATTTAATAAGTAATGATCAGATGTATCAATCAATCAATGTTCTACTTTGACAATAGACTCATTTTTTAAAACAACAGATACATTTTAAATAATAAAATATATATTTTTGGTATCACTTGATAGGAATTTTCTAAATCAATTTTTATACATTATTTTGCTTTATCAAATTTAAACCAAGAAATGCGGAAAAGATGCAGCTCAGCATTTTTTTTGTCAAGAACATTTTGACCCTGTTTCAAGACAAAGGCCTGCAACGTCTCTTTTACACTTTGGCACATATTGCTATTTAAAGTGATGAAAAAAATGTAACGTCAGTTTCCTTTGATGAAAAAAAATCGAGCCTCTAAAATAAGCGAAGAGTAATAAATAATTAAATGGATGTATTGAAAGTTATTTTAAAATAGATTATTAGAAAGACACTGTATATAAATTGTGATTTCTCGAATATATACCCTCATAAAGGCGAATATATGTGTGAGAATATACAAAAGAAGAAAGTGTAAATGTCTATACATAGCTGGGGCAAACCCAGAGTTTTCTGCATCCGTTTCTCTCCTTCTTCGCCTCTTTTCTTTGCGTGCAAAAAGAAAAACCCAAAAGCAAGAAATGCAAATGAGTCGAGCATGAAAGCTGCACAGAATCAACACACTTTGCAC
Organism: Torymus texanus; assembly: GCA_036873485.1. Classification (NCBI taxonomy): domain Eukaryota; kingdom Metazoa; phylum Arthropoda; class Insecta; order Hymenoptera; family Torymidae; genus Torymus; species Torymus texanus. The sequence continues at coordinate 19,766,838 of JAYJLV010000001.1, read as the reverse complement.
TACGCTAAAGTTATACTTCAAGCTATACTTAGCTCAGAAGTCTAATCTAATACACGGAACCTTTATACCGTTAATTGTAACGTAAACTAAAAGAAATGACATTGAACATTTGGCATACTTTTATAAAAATAATCAACGTTCTGAGAATTGATTGCAGTTTATTTTTCTTAAATATGTAATAACCGTTTATTCATTTTTATTAAAAATTTCATTTTAGTTAAGAAAATAATGTTACAGTTTTCGTATATAGTTCATTAAGTTTTATTTTGGTAAATTGTAATTTTAAGTAATTATATATGTGGATTTTAATATAGAATAAATAAAAGAATATTCAAAGTTCATTCTTAAATTTAAAGGGATATGATGTTATGTTAATGCTTGACGCAAATAGTGATAACTTTCTCTTGTAGCTATTAATACATGCATAGTCAATTTTGATTAAACTTGTAATTAACGTGAAATTTTAAAAACTGTCTTTAAAATTCAATGATTATTACCTTGCGTAAGCTAATGAAACTTTCTGGACAGTAGCATCTGAATGAATGTCAAATGCATAACTGTGATATTGTTTATGGAAAACAGAATGCATCCAGCATGAGTGAATAACGGATATTGAAAACAAGAGAGAGAGTAAGAAGCAGCGAGCATCACAGAGGCAAAACTTAGCACGGCTTCGCCGTATCACCTTCAGGGCTTCCGATCAATTTGACACAGCATCGAGTGCCTTTTGCAATATACCAATTTAGAGGCTTTAAGAGGCGACCCCTGCGTCTTTGTCACCACTGCCTTCTTCTCACAAAGTCAACACCTGACCTTACGTTTATTGTCTATGCAAATATTGATTTTATACTTTTCTTAGTCTAGATCAAAGAAAATTATATAACCGTAATGTTGATCGTTCAGGGTACGACTTGCTACGATCATATTTCATTTATCCTTACTCCCTTCTATGTAGCATTTATTTTGTGACAATCTCAGCAAGGCGTACCAATATAGTTCCATTTTCTGATACTAACAATTTCAGTATAATATAGTAGAAAATACAGAAAGTTAATAAATTATTACAAATAAGTAATTTTTAATATCGTAAATTGCTACATTATCATTATCACACATTTATTTGTAGTACTTGATTAAAATGCGCATATAGCACGTCCTTTAACATCTGAGTTTTAAAAGCGGTACGTATAACAATGAAATACCGAAGGTCAGATGTAAGAGCAGCGCGATTGATCAAAAGTGGATTTTATAGACAACTATAAAAGCAAACTTTTGTATTATCTTTTTATTTCTTAAGGCCTTATATAAATGGATGCAGAAATCTTGCTTGTAGAGGATGGTGTTGAGCCGCTGTCAGTCAGTGAAGTGGGACTATGTATGCGTGGATCGATTCCCGGCTAGTAAGGACCACGTGACGGGGGTGCGGTGTTCATGACGTCACCATTGCCGCCCTAGCTATATCCCTTTGATTCAATCTTCGAGAAAATAATTTTGTAACATTTTTTTAATTTTTCATAATAAGTTTTTACAATATTACTAGAATATTTTTCAATCCTTTGTGGTACAATTCAGCAATAATTGTGCATTTGTAAAGATCAATAAGTCAAAATATTGCTGAACACCGCAAGTATATCAGAAAAGTTTTAATAGCATTTCTGCAATATTAATGAAAATATTTTTGTATTCTTTTCATAACTATATATAGGTGTGTGTGTGCGTATATATAAATATACGCAGAAAATGGAGAAACGATAAAGAGATATTTTTATAGCTTTATTGAAATTAGAAACTTCTAAGTTAAACTAAAAGATTGCAGAAAAGTTTTGCCATGATATGCTATAAAAAGAAAATACTTCAAAACTTTTCTAAACACTGTTAAAAATTATTTGGTTATATTTTAACAGTGTTTTAGATGAAATCTTGCAATATTATTTTTTAAGAGAAATTACCATTTTTACCGTGATTATAGCTTTATCTTCATTTCTGAAAATTTCAAAAAGAGATATACTTTGTAGGAAATGTTTGATGCAGTCGGAAGAGCTGACACTGACACCTACTACTAACTAGGTCTAAGTACTCGGGTCTTATAACCTCGAGCCATTAGTTTCTGTCACATAAGAGATCGAACTTGAAGGATTTGCTACCGTTCGCCAATGTATATGGCTACTTCAATTCCCCCTAGATTTCAATTGAACCGTTATATCCTAAATATCAAAGATTTAGAAATATTATGAATATATTTTTTAAAATCTGCATTATTTGAAGTGTGTTCCAACATCAATATTGTAGAGCTAAGATTCATGTAATTATGTGATTTCAAGATTAATTCACTAGAATAGTTCAAAATATTTTACAATATTATTCTCTCTTTCGTTATAATATTTTTTTGATATTTTTCTTGATACTAGTTCATTTTCAATACATGATATTTGATGTCGTGTGTAAAATAAATGTATTTCGTATAGATTCATAATAACGATTAAAAAATTAACTTTTAAAGGTTTCTTTTTAAATTGACAAAATTAAGAAAAATTTATAACAATAGTGTTTACTGAAAGGGTTGTAGATATTTCTATCATTAATTTTCTTATATAACTGCAAGAGATTGTTAATAACCTTTATTCTCTTCTTTAGTGCCATAATGATATTATTTCTCCTCATTCTACTTATGTTTGGTGATAATTTACGGTGGTTCTTAGTAATTGCTAGAAATGCGTATATTTTCAAATGTGAAAACATGAAGAAAGCTACAATATTACACCCTAATGCTCCAGAAACACTTGAAAAAATCCACCTTCTTAACAGGTAACAATTCAATTTTCGATATAAATAGATAGTTAGTGAAAGCTTGATTTCTCTACTTTTATTTTTGATTTTTTAAATTATATTTGAGACTTTTCAATAAATTGTTACCGTTTGAAAAATAGACTTTTTTCAAGATTTTTCGAAATAAAACTAAAATTTTCCAGAATTTAAATTGTTTTGGAACATTATGGTCTAAAATATTACAGCTTTCTTCATGTTTCTACACTCAAAAACATATTTCAAATTTTTGAGCCAAATCCATGACCTAGATCGTAGACGTTTCTAGTTACTAAGATAGAAGGTATAATCTAAATATTATTTTTAACAACATTTTATTGAAGATCTTGTCAGCAATAAGATGTGCTGTTACTTTTAACGTAGTTTGAGAAGGGGAGCAAGCATGTCTTGCGGTTGTTAGGAAAGCATATGTACATACTTGCCTGTGCTATTGGTAAAGATTAAGTCTAATTTTATTGTACCACAGTTAATACGTATTGTTTATTTTTAACAATAAAAATTTTGAATTTACCTCGAATTATAATATGATGTAAAATTTGTAATAGAATAATATTAAATTTTAGCCGTTTTACATAAAATGTATTACATGATACTTATAAAATGATGTAACGAAATACATACGTAAAAATATATATATATACATTATCAAATACTATAATCGTATGAAAATTATCTATCTTTACATAACATTCGCGATGGACAACCATGTTTAGAAAAGTTTTATAGCTTTTTCTCAACTTAACTGATTCACTAAAGTTTTTCTTCTTAACTTTACCTTACATCATTTCACATGACCCTCGATTTATGAAGCCAACTATGTGCTCTTGGATTAACTTTGTTGATAATGTGTACTTATTAGTCAATTAGAATTTTGTAAAAATATATTGTAAATTTTTATTTCATCAGTTCTCTTATTGTATATGCAAAACTAATAAACTAATATAGAGTGAAACAAATATAGATGACTCTTTTTTATATAGATTCTTAAAGATTCATCTAAAAACGTTTTGAAAAATTTTAAATATTGTTCTCTTGTGAATGTAATACATCATATATCTAGTAATGGATTAATTTTTTATTTTCATACAAATTAAAACGTTTAATACTAAAATATATGTTCAAAGATATAAGAAAATCTTCATAAGATATTGATTAAAGGTATACTTTTTCTAACGAAATTTAGTAGATTAAAAATATTTTTATTGCTATGGATAAAATAAAAAGAAATTTTTGAAAATCTGTGACCAAAGCTTTATTTTGAATATTGTTAAAAATACATTCTGTTTTATTAATCAACAAAGAAAACTACTATACGAATTTTAAATTTAAATGTATTTATTGATAATGTTTCATTGATAAATTACAAAATTTTAAATTGTTACAGGTTTCCTCTCTTGGGACAAAGATAGTTGCCATGTGGATCTTGAAAAAGAATTGCAAGCACTGGTAGCACAGGCCCCGGAAGGTGAAGAAGCCAGAAATGGTAATAAAATAAATTTATATTTCACTTATTTATAGAAGTATTTTTAGTAGAGTTCGATAATTTTGTTACTTTAATTTAATTGAAAAAAAATCTTTTTGTATTAATTAAATAATTTTGTAAGGATAAAAAATAAAGTCCTTAATATTTAGAGTGAAACTGTTAGAATAACAGATTATTTATGCTACAAAATATTTTACTTTTAATAAATAATTTTTACTTCTCTAGTATTTTTTATAAACTGTCTTACTTACTTGAGATTTTTAAAGTAACTAGAAGTGTCAATGCGCACTTTGCACGCTCTATCCGTGGGCCAATCGAATTTTACATGTCCATTTCAAATCGACCAATCACAAACATTAGAGATGACAAACTCAAGTTTATCTCTTTTTTGTATAGGAAAAGAAATATAAATTAGCTCAGGAAATATCTGAACTAACGTCCATTTTGGTCTTACCGTTATGGAAAACACTTATTTGTTTAATTTTCTATTAATTAGAAGCCAAATTGAAGCATTTAATAGTCAATGGTTTGATTGGTCGGCATGTAAGATTTCTGGACTGTTTGAGATTAAAGTTTCGATCTTTAGTATTTCAAAATAATATAAAATAATTAAAATTAGAATTGTATAAAGAAATTTAGTTCTCATTTTTATACAAATCATTAAATAGTTATGTAAGTCAAAATTAATTAAAAGTAAACAGAAAATAATACGAAAATTTTTACTTATAACCTGAAAAACAAATTATTATGTATAAAGCACGTTTGAATTTACTTAAAAATATTTTTTTCCCATTTAAGGAGAACGTCTAATTCAATATGCGACTGAAAATCTCGTGACCGAGGTTCTTATTTATCCACAAAGCAATACCTTATTGCAATGCATTCGAAATCTTCTCGCAAGCTTCACGAAGCACCGTCACATCATCCATGCTGGATACACATTCAGTGGGAATGGTTCCTGGATACTGCAGGTGAGTTTGATATTATTTTAACAGTTTTCTATTATAAATTAGTTTCTGATTTTTTATTGAATTATTGCATTGTTTTTATACTCTGTTTTAATAGGATGGAACCTTCAGTCTGGCTGACTTTTTGGATGCATTTAGCGAACATGAAGTGCAACGCGTGCTTCGAGCTTATGAGAATAGCGTTACTGTAGATATTCATTGCGCAGGTGTTGGTGATTGGACGACAGCTCGTCTTTCCAAAGAAGCTTGTACGAGGTAATTTTTCTAAGATTACATGAAAAAAACTCAAGAAACTTGCATTGTAGTTACATCTTGTTTGTATATTTATTTAATAATTTTATTAAATTTTCTCGGGACTTTAAAAATAAATATAGATTAAGACTTAACAACTATTAATAGATTATCAAATAACAATTTCGCTTTTATAGTATATATTTTTTTATTTTTTTTTTTAAATTTTTTTATAATTCACAAAATATTTTTCATTTTAATTTTCAGAGCCTGTCGAGTGAGAGTTAATCCTGATGATGTTCTTACGGCTGGTGTACCTGCAATTACGAGTTTTACAAATTATATTGGACAGTTTCTAATGCCCCAAACTTTGGACCAGTTAATGGAACCGTCCGATGTTGTTGGCAATATACGTTTTAGTCATCCAACGTTATACGTCTTCCCTGGTGGACAAGGAGATGCTGCTTTATTTGGAATAAATGGTTTCAATATGCTTGTCGATGGAGGCTTCGCGCGAAAAGCCTGTTTTTGGGATTTTACACGACATCTTGATCGTCTTGATGCTGTACTTGTCACGAGAATCAATAATAGTAATGTTGGTGGTATGTCGAGTGTTTTACGGAAAAAGAAAGAAATGCACGTTTATCCACAAATCGGCCATTTCTTTTGCAATCTTGTGGTGAGTATGATAAAGCTATTTCAAGAAAATATATTATGACAAATTCCTAAAGTGATTAAAATTTTATTTTCGCTATTTCCAAAATTACTCATATTTTTATACTTTATATAGGAAAGAAGACATTCAAACTCTCCAGATGGTGACAAAGATATCGATCCACTTATTTTAAATCTTATTGATATTGGACAAGAAATGATGGTGAATTTGAGACACATAAACTTACGTCCACATCCTTGTTACAGGGATCCAGAACCAATAAACCTTTATCACAAAGTCGGCCATGGTACTTTAGATATGTACGTATTAAGTCCAAGTAAAGATAGCCGTGAAGTTAGAGAATTCATGTCCAAATGGAATTCTTCAGATTCTAAGCTTTTTGCCGGATCGCATAGAAAAGACTCAAATAGTCTTGTATTTCCAATTCAAAATTTAATTTCAATTTGTGCTCTGTTGGTATGGCAGCCAGCAAATCCAGAAGATACAATTACACGAATTCTTTTTCCTGGCAGTACACCGCAACAAAAAATTTTCGAAGGGTTTGAACGTTTAAAACACTTAGAATTCTTAAAACATCCAGTGTGCACTGCAAAGAGCTTATCGCCGTCGACGTCACTCGTTACTCTTAAAGATAAATCTGCAATCATGAAACCAAAGTTAGGTTCGATTGAACGCGAAACTAAACGACTTGCCGAAATAAGGAAGGAAAAGAAAGACTATTCCGAAATAAAAGCTATTAAAAAAGAATCTGTGGCTGATGATAGTTCAGCTAAAATTTCTGCTGGAAAACCAATTGCTCCTCCTCAATCGAAGGCAGAAATAAAAGCCAAAACTGTGGAAAACAAAAAAATAGAATCCGATATAAAGGAAAGTAGAAAAATTGAAAAAGAATTAAAGGAAACAAAAAAAGAAATTAAAAAAGTAGAAAGGATTGAGCGACCTGAGACGGAAACGAAAAAGACTGATGCTATAAAAATGGAAACCGAAAAGACTGCTCCTTCAAAGGAATCCAAAACTCAAAAGATCGAAACAAAGAAAAAAGATACTAAAGAATTAAGTAAACCTATTGTAAAACCAAGTAAACCTGACAGTACGATAAAGTCTATATCTAAACCAACGGACAAGAAGTCTAAACCGACTGGAGAAAAGAAAGATGCAACTAAATCATCTCCAACAACACCAAAAAAAGCTGTCAACGGAACTGCTACAAAAAGTGAAATATCAAAAACGGTTGCCAAGTCTACTATTAAAATTACTTCCAAAATTTCATCAGCAACGCCTGCAAAGAGCGCCAAAGATGCCAATAACCGTATGGTAGTCGAACAAAAAAATAACGAACTATCATCAATGGCAAGTTCAACAGGATCAGCTATTGGTGCAAAGGCATCTGCAAAATCAAAGTCGACGGAACGTAAACCTATCAGTCGCCGCACGAAACCTTTAAGCCCTAGTAAAGCACGGCTTCCTATAAGTCCTGCTAAATCAACTCGAAGTACCCCAACAGCTTCTGTAAAATCGGAAAAAGATGCCGTAATACGAAGAGTAAAAGGAAGTACAACGGATTCATCTGCTGTATCGACTCCTTCTGGGATTGAATCAGAATCTGTGATAAAATTAATTGATAAGAATTTGACAGAAAAATCAGAAGATATGTCACTTGATTCAATTGAAAGCAAAGTGTTAGCAGATTTAAAGGAAGAACGGGAAGTGGTTGAGGAAATTGAAGCTGTTTTACAAAAAGCTGAGAGGATTGAGGAAGCGCGTAAAGAAGAACGATTTGAAGGAGATGATGACATTACTGCAGAAGCAACTGATAAAAAAGAAGAAGATATGACTGAAGAAGACGTTACAGCAGAAATGGATGATATTCCCAAAAAAATTTCAAGAAAAGAAAGTCAAGAACTTACAGAAGAAGATGAATATCTAATTGTAGAAAAAGAAGAAATCTATACAGAAGATTCAGTACAGAGTGGGGATGCTGAACAAAAGCATCATTTAGATGAAGCTGAGTCTGAAAAAGCTCATATAAAGATTGATAAAGAACCTCAAACAGAAGAATTAGTAGAACAAGAAGAAAAAGAATTTGCTGAAGAGAAAAAAGACGAAATTCCAGAGAAAAATTTAGTTGAATCTCAAATTGGAAGAGAAACGAGAAAATCTATGGAATTACCTCCCGAACAGAAAGAACTTTTAAAAGAGGAAATGAAGCAAATAATAGCATCAGCTACGGAAGCTATTCAGAAAACTGAAGAAAAAGATGATTCCGGTAAAAAAGATAGCGAGGATATTACTAAGGAACCTTCGAGTTTAAGTCCCGATAAATTAGATTCATCTGTAAAACCAGACGTTGATCAAAAGGAAATAATACATGAAAAATTAGAAGAATCTCAAGAACGAATTTCAACTTTGGAATCGGGTGCTACTACAACTGCACCTACTTTACCAGAAGACGAGAGGATACCACTCGATGAAATTAAGGAAGATGTAGATGAGAAGCATGTCGTAGAAGAAGTTAAAGAGAAAGATATTCTTATCAAAGAAACACAAATAGTTCCGGAATCGTTACCAGTCATTTCAAAACCAGAAGTAAAAGTTTTAGATGTACGAGCACCTACTCATCATGGTATTCCAAGAGACGTAGTTAAGACTCCAGATGAAGTTGCTGATTTGCCAGTTCACGAAGAGGTTGATCCTAAATTCTATAGAATGGACGACGAAAAAGAAAAAGATACAAAGGCGTCTTCATTTACTCCGGAACAAAAAGAATCACCATCTGCTCCACCAGCAGCTTCATCTATTGTTCCTGCCACTGTTCCCACAGTTACTCCTCAACCAACACCACCGGTCAAGGAGCAAAAAGGAGTATTTAGCTTCTTTGGTAAAGTTGCAGATAAATTTGAAAAGGGTATAGATAAATTAACAAAGAAAGCACGGCGTGATTCTGAAAAAGATGTTGAAGATAAATCTTCAAAATCAAGTTCACCAAAAGACCCGAAAGCTCAAGAGAAAACGGCTTTTGAAAACATTGACATTGGAAAAGTTTATCCTAAAGTTGAAAAAATTGAAGAAAAGATCGAAGAAAAACTTGAAACTTTTGAACATGCAAAACCTCAAATCAGTGATATTAAAACAGCTGCGATTAAAGAAACAGCTACATTTTTACAAGAAGAGATTAAAGATTCAAAATCTGATTTAAAAGCAATATCAGAAGATGCTACCAAAGATTTGGAAGAGGAAGAAAAATCAAAAGATGAATTAATTAAAGAAGACATCGATGAAGTTGAAGCTTTTGCAGAAGAAGCATCTAAAAAATTCAAAAATGCGAAAGATAGCCTGCAAGACTCTTTAGAATCCCTTGATGAAAGAATTGGTGAAGTTGTGGCGCAGGATGTTGTACCCACAGATTTAGTGAAAGATACTTTAACTGGAGCAGCTGAAAAACTTGTAGATATAAAATCTGATGTAAGTGACTTCACTGATACAAAAGAACCTGATAAGGTTAAATTTGTTATGCCTTCCCAAGAATATCTCGGAGAAGAACAAAGCGACTCTGATGGTATTGTTAGAGATGTTAAAGAAGCAGTTCGTGACGTAGCAGAAGTACTAGTTGGCACAGCTGGAATTGAAATTGAAAAAGACGATAAAGCTAAAGGTAAAGATGTTGTAGAAATTGTAAAGAAAGTTGCAGAAGTTCTTAAAGAAGATGATTTTCTATCAGAAAAAACTCTTTTTACAGATAAAGGCGAACAAAAAGTAATAGAAGATAGTTCTTCCATAGAAAATACCGTAATACCGAAAAAGGTTGGTATTACAGAAGAATTCTTAAGCCATGAAAGGATCGGAGACTTAATTGAAAAAGAAGAAATTAAATCTTCTTTAACAGATTATGAGAAAGCTGATGAATTTGAAGTTCATGAAGAACCTTGCGCTAAAATAGTTCAAGAAACTCAAGACCTTGCACCATCTCCAACAAAAGAAGTAGAAGCAGATAAGAAAGAGGCAAAAAGGATTTGCGAAGAAATTATGAAAGATGATATTATTGACGAACCACACATTCAAGGTGCTACTGATACTAGAGAAGATGTCATGGATCTAGGCTTAGAAGAAGTATGTGTCAAGAAAATCGCGAAAAGAGAAATTCTTGATGAACACATTGAAGATGATAAAATTATAGAAGAATCAGAAATCGGATTTGAACAAAAATTATCCCCAGGTAAAGCAGAACTAGTAACTGTTACACCAGGGTCTACACCAACTTCGCCTAAATTCGCCACCGAACTAGAACAATCTGATCTTCCAGGGGAATACAAGGACTTATTTAATAAGCAAACGAGCTTAGAAAACATTATTGAAGAATTTATTGTATCGAGGAAACACAAATTTAATGTGCAGGTCCTGGAATATATTGTGACCGTGAAAAATGTGCCTAAACAAAAAATTATTAATATTATTCAACAAATCATTATAAAATATAAAATCCCTCGTGAAAATGTTGCAGATGATGTTCAAATTTTAAGATCAGATAATATTTCTTCGGAAAAAAGATTAGAAATTGAAAATAACATAACGGATACGTATGTAAATAAAAATAAGAGAATATCGTTAGCAATGATTGAAGAGATTTCTATAAAGATGCTAATTTCAAAACGTATTGTAATAGAGATCATTGAAGAGATCATAGTGAAAAGAAAAATCTCTAGAGAATCTGTTTTTGATATTTCAGATGAGTCATATTTTACATTACTTGAAGACGATTTAGAAAAATCATTGGATGTTGATGTGACAAGAGAAGACCTTTCAGTCGAAACAGATCATAAGAAGTCAATAGCAGCACCAACTGCTTTAGATGTAAGCGAAGACGAAATTGTAGATGGCTTCGTTAGTATATCACCTACATATGCTTCTTCGTTGACGCAAGACCGCAAAAAATCACGGGAGGAGTCAAAAATTGTAGATGACTTTGAAGCTGTAGAACAAGAGTATAAGGTACGAGATGTTTCTTTAATACCAACTTCTGAAAAAACAAGTGAATTGAAAGATAAAGAAGTTGAAGAAGTATCAGAAGGCGTTAGTGATGTAATGGAAGCAGATGAAAAGTTTGTTAAAGAAACTATTGAAAAAGATGTAAAAGAACGTGAAATTTTAGAAAAAGACTTAAAAGAAAAGGATTTGAATAAAACGGAAACAGATAATACACAAGATTTTGAAATATCAGAATTATCAGAAATTGATGCAAAAGAAAAATATCTTGATGAAGCAAAAGAGAAACCATTTGAAGCAACAGTTTCTCATGATAAAAATCAAGAAAGTGAACTTAAGAGTGAAACCCTTGAAGAAAAAGTAGAAGTACAACAGATTAAGGAAAAAATTTCTCTTGAGAAATCTCATGCTGATGCTACTGGTAGAGCTGACTTTAAAGACACTGAAGATGTTCCTATACCAGAAAATATTCGTAAGGAATCGATTGTTGATGAATCGACTTTGGAAGAAAGTCACGATGGAAGAGTTAAAAGGATGGTTGTAACGGCTAGTAGCGAAGATGGTGGACATGAAACCGAAATATGCCCTACTGGAACAATTACATTTACTAAAAGTCCAACACCAGAAGACTCATTAAGAGATGATGTAAAAATGACTGCAGAAAAAGATTTTGTAAATCTTGATAAAGATTCACTGCGTTCAGTAGGAAGTACACCTGAAAAAGATAGCATAGTATCTGAAAAATCTGATCAAGATGGTGAAAAAGGTACGCCAGAAGATAGCTTAGAAAAATCACCAGTGGTACCAGATAAGTTTGAAACGACTTTAGATAAAAGAGCACCAGAAAAAATTACAATACCTTCTAGTCTTCCAACTGTGGATATGACTCAAACGCCCGATTCGCTTCATTCTGAAGATGCTTCACCAGCAGAAAGTGTGTTCTCGAAATCGCCTACTGAAAAAGCACTTATACACCCAACAGAAGAAATTTTAATTGAAGAAACATTATCTGAGGAAACTGATATAGCAGTTGATAAGGATGATACACAACAAATAGAGGAGAAACATACAAGTACTGGTCAAACGGAAGAGTTATTATCTGGAATATCAGCAGATGCTGACGATATAGTGTCAAACATTCTTTCGGATAAAACTCAGGAAAAATCAAAATCCCCAAGTGTCGAAAAAGACATCGAAAAGAAAGTATCTTCTCCAGAGAAACCAGAACAGCATGAAGATTTGGTATCAGAAATTATTTCTGATAGTGTACAACAGAAGTCAAAATCATCTAGCGTTGAGAAAGAGCTCGAAAAGAAGGAACCGTCACCAGAAAAATCAGTAAAGCCTGAAGATACAAAACCGGTCCAATCAGAAACAGAATCTCAAGAAATTCGTGAAACGTCAAAATCACCAAGTGCTGAAAAAGACTCTGATATAAAAGAAGCTTTAGAAAAATCTGAAGAGCCTATAAAGTCAAAAGATTTGGCATCTGAAATTATTTCCGATGGGGAACAAGACAAGTCAAAATCCCCTAGTATAGAAAAAGAAATTGAAAAGAAGGAATCATCCCCAGAAAAATTAGATCAATCTGATCATTTACAAGATACAGTTTCCGAAACAGTATCTGATGATATACGAACGAAGTCGAAGTCTCCTAGTGTGGAAAAAGAATCTGCAGTAAAAGAGGCTTCTCCCGAAAAAATACTGACTTCGGAAGACGCGAAGGATGCTGATTCGGAGAAAGTTTCTGATGAAATTCGAGATAAATCAAAATCACCTAGTATGGACAAAGATATTCATAAAAAAGATTCATTAATACCAGAGAGCAAGGAAACTGATTTAGATAAAGGAGAGGATAAGTCACCAAGCGTGGAGAAAGAAACTGGAAAGAAAGAGCAATCTCCGGAGAAATCAGTAGTATCTGAAGATTCAAAAGAAACTACTTCTAATCAAATGAAAGATAAGTTAAAGTCTCCAAGTGCTGAAAAGGAAATTCACACCAAAGAACCATCACCAGAAAAAATGTTAACCGCTTTGGAGTCGAAGCAAATGGACGACAAAACCATTGCCGACGAAGCACGAGATAAATCTAAGTCACCAAGCGTGGAGAAAGAAACTGTAAAGAAAGAGCCATCTCCCGAAAAATCAGTGATTTCTGAAGATTTAAAAGAATCTACATCTGAGATAATTTCTGGAGAAGTACGAGACAAATCCAAATCTCCCAGTGCTGAAAAAGAGATAAGCGAAAAGGAGCCGTCACCGGAGAAAATAGTGGAAACTGCCGATTCAAAAGAATCTGAAGTTAAAACTATTGGTGATAAATCCAAGTCGCCGAGTGTAGAGAAAGAAATCGAGAAGAAAGAAACAACGCCCGAGACATTAGGATCATCTGAAGATTTAAAGGAAACTACATCCGAGATAATTTCTGGGGAAGTTCGAGACAAATCAAAATCTCCCAGTGCT
>JAYJLV010000001.1:19716804-19752068 GCA_036873485.1 Torymus texanus | reverse complement strand
CCGAGTGTGGAGAAAGAAACTGGAAAGAAAGAGCCATCTCCCGAAAAATCAGTAATTTCTGAAGATTTAAAAGAAACCATATCTGAGCTTATTTCTGGAGAAGTTCGGGACAAATCCAAATCTCCTAGTGCTGAAAAGGAGATAAGCGAAAAAGAGCCATCACCGGAAAAAATAGTGGAATCTGCCGATTCAAAAGAATCTGAGGTTAAAACTGTTGTCGATGAAGCTGTTGATAAATCCAAGTCACCGAGTGTGGAGAAAGAAACAGGAAAGAAGGAGCCATCTCCCGAAAAATCAGTAATTTCTGAAGATTTAAAAGAAACTACATCTGAGAAAATTTCTGGGGAAGTTCGAGACAAATCCAAATCTCCCAGTGCTGAAAAAGAGATAAGCGAGAAGGAGCCGTCACCGGAGAAAATACAGGAGGATAAAGTTTCAAAGGATAGCGAAGAAAAAATGATTACCGACGAAGCACGAGATAAATCTAAGTCACCAAGTGTGGAGAAAGAAACTGGAAAGAAAGAACCATCTCCCGATAAATTAATATCATCTGAAGATTTAGAACAAACTACTTCTGACATCATTTCCGGTGATGTTCGGGACAAATCAAAGTCTCCAAGTGCTGAAAAAGAGATGGGCAAGAAAGAACCGTCACCAGAAAAAGTACTGAAGGATACAAGTTTGAAAGAAAGTGAGGAAAAAACTATTACCGACGAAGCTCGAGATAAATTAAAATCACCCAGTTTGGAGAAAGAAACTGTGAAGAAAGAACCATCTCCCGAAAAATCGGGAACATCTGAAATAATTTCTGGTGATATTCCAGATAAATCAAAGTCTCCAAGTGCTGAAAAGGAAATATGCGAAAAAGAGCCGTCACCGGAGAAAATAGTGGAAAAAGCCGATGCAAAAGAAACTGAGGATAAAACTGTTGTCGATCAAGCTGGAGAAAAATTAAAATCTCCGAGTGTAGAGAAAGAAGCTGAAATGAAAGAACCATTTCTCGAAAAATCTGCAGCATCGGAAATAATTTCTGATGAAATTAGAGATAAATCAAAGTCTCCTAGTCCCGAAAAAGTCATGAGTGACAAAGAAGCGTCATCGGAAAAGATAGTTGATTCAATAGCCAAGTCAAAATCACCGAGTCAAGAAAAAGAAATGGGAACGTTAGAAGAATCAGTGGAGACACTTCTAACGCATACTGTCTCCGAAAGCATTACTGGTGATATTCGAGATCAATCCAAGTCACCAAGTGTTGAGAAGGACATTGTTCAAAAAGAACTATCTCCAGAAAAATTGACTGAGGAGACAAAAGATAAGTCAAAATCGCCTAGCATAGAGAAGGAAACACCCACGGAAGAGCCTGTTCCCGAAAAATCAGATAAATCGGAAGAGTCAAAATCTCATTCAGAAGTTATTGTTGACGAACTTAGAGATAAATCGAAGTCTCCAAGTGCAGAAAAAGAAATTGAGAAGAAAGAAGCTTCGCCAGAGAAATTAGTACAACTTGAACAGTTAAAGGATTCAGAACCTCTAAAAGAATCTATCGAGGTCGATGATAAATCAAAATCACCTAGCATAGAAAAAAAAGAAACATCACTTAGTAGTGAAACTGGAGTGAAATCAAAGTCACCAAGTGTTGAAAAAGATACTGAGAAGAAAGAATCTTCTCCAGAAAAATTAGAAGAACATAAATCACCCAGCGTTGAGAAAGAGCTTGAAAAGAAGGATTCCTCGCAAGAAAAATCAGTAAAGCCTGAAGATCCAAAACCGGTCCAATCAGAAACAGAATCCCAAAAAATTCGAAAAACGTCAAAATCACCAAGTGTTGAAAAAGACTCTGATATAAAAGAAGCTTTAGAAAAATCTGAAGAGCCTATAAAGTCAAAAGATTTAGCATCTGAAATTATTTCCGCTGGGGAACAAGATAAGTCAAAATCACCTAGTGTAGAAAAAGAAATTGAAAAGAAGGAATCATCCCCAGAAAAATTAGATCAATCTGATCATTTACAAGATACAGTTTCCGAAACAGTATCTGATGATATACGAACGAAGTCGAAGTCTCCTAGTGTGGAAAAAGAATCTGCAGTAAAAGAGGCTTCTCCCGAAAAAATACTGACTTCGGAAGACGCGAAGGATGCTGATTCGGAGAAAGTTTCTGATGAAATTCGAGATAAATCGAAGTCGCCCAGTATTGAAACGGAGATTCATAAAAAGGATTCATTAATAACCGAAAGTATGGAAACTGGATTTGATAAGAGACAGGATAAGTCTAAATCACCAAGTTTGGAGAAAGAATCTGCAGTGAAAGAAGCTTCTCCTGAAAAAATACTGACCTCTGACGTCGTGAAAGATGCCGCTTCGGAAGCAGTTTCTGATGAAGCGCGAGATAAATCCAAGTCGCCCAGTATTGAAAAGAGCATTCATAAAAAGGATTCATTAATATCGGAAAGTGGAGAAATTGAATTAGATAAGGGACAGGATAAGTCTAAATCACCGAGTTTAGAAAAAGAGACTGAAAAGAAAGAATCACCTCTTGAAAAATCAGCAGTGTCTGAAGATTTCAAAGAAATGAAATCTCAAATAATTTCTAGTGAAATACGAGATAAATCTAAGTCTCCTAGTGCTGAAAAAGAGGTCGAAAAGGAGCCGTCACCAGAGAAAACAGTGGAAACTGCAGATTCAAAAGAATCTGAGGACAAAACTGTTGCCGACGACGCTGGCGATAAATCCAAGTCGCCGAGTGTGGAAAAAGAAACTGTAAAGAAAGAAGCATCGTTCGAAAAGACACCAGTTCCTGATAAAATCCCTGACAAATCGAAATCTCCTAGTACTGAAAAAGAAATCGAAAAGAAAGAATCATCACCAGAAAAATCACTAGTATCTACGGAATCGGAAAATGTTGAATCTAAAGCCGTTTTGGATCAGGTTCAGAGCAAATCAAGATCTCCAAGTTTAGAAAAGGAATCTGAAAAGAAAGAGCCGTCACCTGAAAAATCAATGATTTCAGAATCGACAATAGAACTTACTTCCACTATTCAATCTGATATGAAATCAGATGCTCTGAAAAGCCAATTGGATAGTATCGATAGTGTAGTAAGTGGAGTATCTTCAGATGTAAAAGATGTAATAAGAGACATACGTAGTTCTAAATCTCCGACCCCTGAAAAGGATAATATCCATACACAATTGACAGATTCACATACTGATAGACCAAGGTCTAGTATTGTAAGCGATAAATTTGATGAAGATTCCATCGACAGAACTAAGTCTCCGAGCATCATGAGCGATAAATCAGATGAAAAAGATCCAGTTGACCGATCCAAGTCTCCTAGTGTAATCGAAGACCGACTTGATATTGGTGATCAAACAATAGAAAAGAAACACCTGTCAGAATTATCTAGCGTTCTAGGAACTACAGATAAGATTGATAGTAAAATTGAAGTATCAGAGTCGACTCACATGACAGAACAAATAACAGAAAAACA
Source organism: Torymus texanus (assembly GCA_036873485.1). NCBI lineage: Eukaryota > Metazoa > Arthropoda > Insecta > Hymenoptera > Torymidae > Torymus > Torymus texanus. Next base: position 19,748,583 of record JAYJLV010000001.1, on the reverse strand, counting down.
TGCTTCCGACAAATCCAAATCTACGAGCCCTGTTAGTGAAAAGTCTCGAACAGAAACGTCACTTCACGAATCCGTTGATGAGCGTAAAGCATCTATAACTAGTACAGGAAGTCATTGTGATGAAAAAGGTAAAGATCGATCACGGTCTCATAGTTTATTTGAATCTGGTGACAAAACTCCATTAGTAAGGTCGAGAGCTGCTAGTTTGTATGAAGATAAACTTCCCGAAAAATTAAATATTTCGGAATCTTTAGGACATACTGATAATATTTTTGAAGAAAAAGATGAATTAAAACTCTCTCAGGAAGCAATCGATGAATTGCAAAAAGATGTTTTGAAAAGAGACTCTATTTGTGAAAGTGATTTGACCTTAGAAAGGAAAAAACTAATAGAAGACCATATTTTAAATGATTATATTAATCAGAAAAAAATTATTACTTTTGATGTTGTAAATAAGATATCTGAAATTTATAAAATTGATCGATATCTTGTCATAAAGATTATTAATGAATTGATTGCTCATTTGAAACTCGGGCAAGATGTTATTAACTTTGATGATAAAGATTATGAAGAATCTGCCCAGAAAGTGTTAGATGATGAAGAAAAGCTTAAAGATTATATAAATGATGAATTTATTGTAAAAAAGAAAAAAATTAATTCAAAAGTGGTTGATGAAATTGCAAGTTGTAAGTCAGTTTCTCGGCTATTGGTAATATTAGTCATTGAGAATATAATAACTTCTCAAAATTTAATTAGGGAATCAGTTGTAGATACTGATTTGGCTGAAAGTGAAGATACAATTCACAAAGAAACGGAATCAGATTTGCACCAAAAACAAGCAACAACGGTGACAGATAAAGTAAGTACTTCAAGAAAAGGATCAGTGTCAGATAAAAATTTAGGGGATACAAAAGAGAAATCAAAAAGTCTTAGTCCGAGTCCAGAACCAGATTCTACAAAGTCTAGCCAATTTGATCGTCCTGAACCTCGTATAGACGAAGAAATAACTATTTCTGAAAATAAGCGAACAGAAGTCGAAACGTTATTAATTGATGAATACATTGTTCGTGGCACAAAACTCACTGAATCAATCTTAGAACAATTAATAATAAGAACAAATTTACCTAAATACATAATTCTTGAAATTATTGAGGAAATTCTAATAAAAAAACATATGTCTAGAGAAGCAATTGCAGATAAATCAATCTTTCATGATGACGAATGCGACGACATGCAATCAAAGTTAGATTACGGAGAATCAGGCCCAGAAACATCTGAACGAAAATCATCGGGTTACTCTACACCAGACACGCGACCTTACGAAGACAAATTGGACAAAAGATTACCATACACAGATTATGAAAGTCCGTTTCACAAAGCATTCATGGGCGGAATGACAGAAATACGAACAACGCACATTACTACCCTTTCTGGAAAATCTACTCCTGATTTCGGACATCGGGAAGGAACTCCAGATTTCACTACGGAAACCACAAGCACGACAACGACAATCACAAGTGTGCCTGAAAAAGTAATAAGTGATATATCTGATGAAAGCAGTCATGTAATATCTAAAAGACAGTCTAAAGTGGATGAACAGATGCAAGAATTCATTAAAAGTTCAGATAAATCACTTTATCAAACCCATTCGGGAGATAATGTAGTTATTTTGAAAACCACGCAGATAACTACATATCCTGATGAAAGTGTAGAGACTACTACCAAGAGTTCATCCTCACAGAAAGAAATAGTCACAAAAGACGATTTGGAAAGTTTATCGCATATTTATGACAGCAGTAAACGAAGTACGGTGATTGAAACGAGTAAAACCATTGTTAGTGGACCGGAACTAGATTCTTCATCTTTAATTGAGAAACTTACATCAGAAAAATTGTCTGGACCGACTATTACAGAAAAAACTGTATCTGTGACAACTACTTCATCAGGATCCATAATTTCTTCTGCTGCTAATATTGAAGAAAAACTTATTTCTTTAGAATCACATACAAGTGATGGTTCACGGGTTTCAAGCGCACTCAGTCAAGGTACCAAAAGCATTGTAGATTCTGGCAAATCAACACCTGATATCAAACAGGAGGACAAAATTCAAACAGCTGTAACTGAAAAAGACTTAATGGACCACACCATTCCTGAACAATTAGAGCAGTCAGCATTGCCTCTAATTAGAGATTTAATAACAGATGATAGAAGTTATTCAGGAAAGTCGTCACCAGACGTTTCGTTACCAAAGGATATTGTCTATGGTGGCTCTACAGGAAAATCGACACCTGATATATCTATGTCTCCGTTAATACGAGATAGCAGTATGATGCAATCTCATTTCTCGGGTAAATCTACTCCGGACAAAAGATCGGACAATCGATCGAGAACTGCTACACCAGAAGGTTTTCGATCAGGTGATGTTATCCGTACAATTATTACAACCACACGAACTATGAGTGATGACGGCGAAATTATTACGACTACTAAAGAAGTGACAGAAGCAACAAATGAGAAGGGCGAAACAGTTGTTTTAACTGAAAAAACCGATGTAAAGGTAGATGAACGGATACCTGAAAGTCACACGAGTGATCCTAAATCGGTAGATCTTCAGCGGGCAGTCAGTCCAAGTTCGGATGTGATTGACAAAGAAATTGATCCAACAAGTCCTCGTAGTGATTTAAGTAGTGGGCATAGTAGAGCTGCAACACATGTTTGGGGAAGTAGCGATGAACGGCACACATACTCAGATGATGAACAGTCCAGTCCACCAGTTTCATATTCACCTCATCATCCAGAGTCGCGATTGCCGACTAAAGACGATTTAATGAACGTTTCCGGTGATTTTTCAAGTGCAGCAATGAGCAGTAGTTTTTATGGCGAACTGCCTTCTGAATCCGTTCACTTTAGAACTTTTACGAAAACAACAGAATCACATTCTGAACCTGAAGAATTCTCCTTCAAAAAGTTCACGGTCGAAAAAGAATTTGCAGGTGCACATTCTGACAAAGGTTCTAAGAAATACGTAGACGAAGCTGATCTTGATTTTGAAAAGGCTTTGACAGGCTTCGAAGATGAGAAAGCAACGCCTGGAAGAAGTCAAGAAACAGGACACTTTACTCAAGAACTTTCGAAATCTGGGCAAAGTAAAGATTCGACAACTAGCGACAGCAAAAAAGATCCTTTAGCTGGTTGGGATAGTCCACTAGGGCTTCCGTCACCGAAAGCGCCTCGAAAATTCAATCTTCGGAGCCCCGTTCAACCATGCAGTTCTGCTGACTTGAGCCCGGATAGTCTTAATTTCGACGTTATTAATGACTGGGGAGAGCCAATGAGATTACCTTCACCCGCACCTGCAACCAATGAAGTTTCGAATAAAGGTTCGCCAGGCACCCCCAAGAAAGACAAGAAGCAGACGAAAAAAGTGATATCCGAAAATCTAAAGAACAAAAAACGCTCTGAAAGTCCTAGCAAAAATGACAAAAAAATGAAAGATTCGAAAAATAAAGTACAACCGGTTTACGTAGATTTGACCTACGTCTCTCATCATGGAAACTCGTTTTATACGGCCTTAGACTTTTTCAAGAAGGTTCGAGCACGATATTACGTATTTAGCGGTACTGAACCAAGTCGTGAGGTCTACGATGCGCTACTCGAAGCCAAGAAGACGTGGGAAGACAAAGATTTAGGTAAATATTGTTCATTCGATCTTTTTTTTTTATTTCAATTGGCTGTTTATTGTAAATAATTGTCATTTTGCAGAAGTCACAATGATCCCAACCTACGACACTGACACTCTGGGCTATTGGGTAGCTGACAACGAAGAGGCCTTAGCTGCTCACCACATCGACCTTTCGCCCTCTGCGTCAAGGTGTACCATCAATTTGCAGGATCATGAGACCAGTTGTAGCGCCTATCGACTGGAATTCTAGGTCCTTGCAGAATGTCCGGCGATTATGGTCGAATTTAAAAAAGCGCGCACTTAGGCCTAAACTTCGACGACTAAGTATTATTCCTTTATTCGGGCCGTACCGCCATTCCGCGCCAGCTCGATCCTTGGCTTTAGGTAATAAAGAGATCATACGCTAACGCATTATCCAAAATTCCCGTCCTCGTGATGACTTATTTCCAGAGTAAGATTGTACTCTGCGATAAACACTGACGAACTGATGCATAAAACCGTCACGTACTTTACGATGAGTCGATAAACAAGCCGCCCTTGAACTTTTTATTTGCATCTATTTGTAGAAGAAGTTCGAGTATTACTCGCGCTATATCACCTGAACTTCCTTTTTCGGCGCTTTTATACGCGACTTACATTAGCGAAAACCTTGTGATAGGATTAATTGAAACGCACGGGAGAGCAATAAATAACGAGATACTAAGGGAGACACGTGAAACATAAAATGGCGTCCGGGTATGGTAAATATGCTTGTATCGATAAATTAGCTGAAAAATTCACGGAACAATACTTTGAATTGAAGAAAAAAAAGCGAAGCGATGATTTAGCACGAAGGTATTTTTCGTTATTCAAAGTCCCGGATGTTATATATATATATATATATCTATATATATAATATGCAGTCGTTAACGTGTCCGCGTTTGTCCCGTGGTTTCCTTGCACAAAGACTCTCCAAGACGATTTTGCGTCTTCTCGAGTATCGATGCAACAACCGACAGTGTACAATTCATAATTCCATAAATCGCTCGAAAAATAAAAGATATTAATAATATTTATAGCATTATGGAACACTGAGAAAATTGAAACCAATGCAAACAAATTTATACTCGTTCAGATAGAAACATTTTTTGAAACGTTTATCTGTAAAGAACAAATGTATAGCACATAGTTGACATATGTCGGTTTGCATCGGGACACTACTCGACGCATTACCGATCCGCTTTTAAACGGCACTGATATGCTTAGACTAGAACGTATGAAAAAAAAAAAAAATCGTGAACAATCGCCAAGTCTCATTTAGATTAATAAGAGCAGAATTTAAATTAAAGGCTAAAGAGGCGGTCTTAAGAGATACCGTAGCCGTGTACGTCCTAACATTCAATCGAGTTCTGACGTATACGTCAAATGTTTTTTCCTATAAATTATAACAGCTATTATGATAATTAATAATCTCTTGTCACCATAAATGTCTATGCATAAAAGATTCACACTCTTGTATGACGTAATGAGAATAAAATGTTCACAGTGTAGAAATTTTCAGAAGTTTTTTTAAAAGGAATTCAAAGACAAGTCTTTTTAAAAAAAATTCTGAAATTCTCGTTTTACGGTTCGTTTTAACTTTAGAGGGAAATACGTGATGTTATCTATGTCGTAATTCCTAATGTTATAGAGTTGTGAAAAAGTGAAAAAAAGTCGTAATTGTGAAAAAAAAAAAAAATAGCTGACAAATGCCACTGTCACGTCCCGGAACTAAGAGACTTAATTCAATTCAATAAGAGAAAAATAATAAAAAGAATAAAAAAACGTAATAGACGATCGTAATATGTGAAGTAGGAGGTGTTGTTGAGCTAAACAAAAAACATTAAATGAACAAAAAACATCCATCCAGGCGATAAAAAATCGACGTGTTGAGAGAGAGAGCGAGAGAGCGAGAGAGAAAGAGAGATAGGAAAAGAGGTGAAAATTCGTGTGGCTACCGAATAGTGACGAAGAATTGTGAGCGACGGGAGACATCGAGCGTCGACCCAGTCACCGGCCACATCCGCTCCCAAAAAAATCTTCTAAGTCGTAGTATTAATTTATAGGACAAAATAGAGCGATAAAAAAACGAAAGAGAGCGAGAGAGAGAGAGAGAGAGAGAGCAAGCGAGAAGTAAATTTGCAGAAAAAAAAAAAATAAATTCTAACGAGCGATAAAAAAACTTTTATACTTATGCATCTGTCAATGACAGTGATTACACTGCTCGTTATTAGGATTGGGCGTCGACGAGCGATCGAGAGAACGAGAGAGCGAGAAAGAGAGAAAAAGCGATTAGTGTGATGACGCTGATAAATGACGATAATGATGATGATAATGATGATAATGATAGTAGCGAGTGCCCTAAAATCAAAAGAAGCTAACTAATGTTTTCAGGCTGCATTAATTTTGTATTTCATTGTTCTATTAAATTTGTTATATGCGTTTGAATGTTTAAAATTCTAAAGATATAAGGTGAAAGTGGAGGTTAACCGAATAAAAAAAAATGAAGTTTCAAGATTAGCTAATATTATGCGCGAATCGCGGAGAAACCGCGCGAAATATGTCAGTACCGCGACGATTATTGCGGATATATGTCCCGGCGAGACACGCGGTTATATATCGCCACATGTTTTTTTTTTCTTCCCCGGACAAGAAAAAGGCCATCGCGCGCAAGCTTCGCTCTTTCCGGTTTTGCTTGTTATTTAATGAAAAAAAAAAACCTTATATTACGTATATAATCACACGCTTTTGCGCGCGTGCATAAGGGAAATGACAATGGAAAAAAAATGATTACCCTAGAGATTATAATTGAACGCTCGGTTACAGGATGGCCCTAGTGCTACTATATAAGACGAAACAGAAATGATAAAAGTGAGAATACGAGTATAATAACGCGAGGGTGGGACGACATGGAGGGTTGAGAAAGAAAAGGTACACGCCTGCGGTGCCCGATCGGCGAGCGGCTATAAGTGCGCTGGACGCGCCCCCTTTAATAGTTTAACAAAGTGCGATTTTTACAATAGAGAGAGAGAGAGAGAGGGAGAGAGAGAGAAAGAGAGATTGAAAGACGTTTACAATGTGATGATGATGATGATGATATTACGCGTCTGCGGGTGGGACGACGGGGAATATTGGAACTCGAATGGCGAGGTACGAGGTGACAAACGGAGAATTGTGATCAAACGAAGTCAGGCTCACGGGAGTTTGATTCTCGTTTTCAAGTTATAGAGATGACCTAAGCTTAACAGTTATTGGTGCCGAGACGACACTACGCGAGCCACGTTGCCAAGCACGCGATTCTCTGCACTCTCTCGGTTAAAAACACATAAACATACACACACACACTCACACACACATCTATATAAATCATTCTTATATATATATATATAAATATAAATATATACAGTCTCATCATTTAGTCGTCGAATTGTTTACCACGTGTGTAGTTCATCGACTCGTTGCACCGTGGTGGTGTTGGCAATGTAAACGGCATTGCAACACTCGCGCGGTTCTGATTTCATTTAATCGTAATTAATTTTGCCGTGGTGAGGTAAAGGGACCAATAACTGGGAGGCTTGTCCTTAGGTAAGTTTTTTACCGCCTATTTTTCAGCTGGCCTTAGGAGAAAAAAAACCCGTATGCAATTTACATTATTTAACTTGTATAAATTGTTTGTCCGTTTTCTTCGACTACATAACGTCAGACAATGTGCGTATTTAATTAGTTAGATAGCATATATAAAAGAGAATTATTATTTGTTATAGCGAGGAGAAGTGCATTTCTATGTCGTTTGCATCAAAAGATTATTTCGGAGCGACACGTTTCAATATTATATATGAAATATGAAGATACACGAGTATACTTGCATTGAAATGCGAATTATTTGTGATTTATGATTGAAGTCATCATGATCATCATCGTTCTCCTTAATTCTGCGAATAAAAACCAAGCTTTTTATAATATGCATTATATTGCAAAAGTGTATGAAGTTGGAGAGAGATAGTACGAGAGCGATCGAGAGAAAGAAAGTAAGAATGTGAGTAAGAAAGAAAGCGAGAGAGAGAGAGAGAGAGAGAAAGAGAGTACGGATATTGAAAGAACGATACGACGAAGCATGTAACTGTATATTTATGTATTATTTATTAACGAGTAATAATTGACCAGCTATTTAGGTAGGGCGATATGAAAATGACGGAATTACAGTGAAACGAAGTAATAGGTAACTAAGAAAAAATAAAAACACATCCTCTTTTTATTTGCCGGTGAAGATGAAGTGAAAGAGCATCAATAAATGATTCAATTAAGTACCGATGAATAAATATAAATTATACGCAAAAGGAAACAAAAAAAGGAAAAAAAAAACAAATAATGAAAATATTAGGTACGAGCTTGAAGAAAAAAAATCATTAATGAGAAAAATGTAATTGAGATGAAAAAAAAAAACAAAAAAAAAACAAAAAAAAAAATAAGCGATATTGTAATGAAAGTCGAAATTATATCCTATACAGAGGAGCGGCAGAAAAAAAAACAGAATTGGTGAACACCCGCACTGTGAGAGAGCCCCGAATATCGCGATGCACACCGGGGATGGGAACGAGAGAAAGAGTCGTACACGAGCTTTCGTATATAAAAAAAAAAACAAACGCTCTTCTCCACGTATTATGCAAACGTGCGCGCGATCAGGCTTGATTATATTTCCGAATTAATCATCCCCCCCTTAAAAAAAAAAGCCATTGGGTAAGCGCTGATTCGATTTCACATATAGTGGCTGTTGCTTGAAATGCTTCTTAAACTCTTGTAAGCCAATATTGTTGATTTCGAATGAAAATGTCTTCGAAGGCGAGATGCTCGCAAGGCGTTATATACATATAGATATATCCTATTTCTTCATTACGTTGTTTCTGTTTTTTCATAGGGGGGGGGGGGAGGGGGGAGGGCGTCGTTGCCCTCGCTCAGAGAGATATTCCCTGGGGGAAAAAAAAAATGATGATTCTAGTCAGCAAACGTAAATGCCCAATGTTTTCCTATATAATAAACTCAAGTTGAAATCATCTAGTCATCCGGATTTTTTCGAACGAACGATTATATTGTTATTATTCTAATTATTGCTAATAGGAGTTATTGATTATTGCTTATAATTGAGGTACGCGAAATTCTCACCATCTTCGGTTCTCATTCCTCGAAGCGCACCGTCGCATCGCGTTTTCGAGTAACGAATTAAAACTTACTGTGGAGTGTTCATGGTGCTATGATTATTATAATAGAAATAATAATGTTACGCTATATGATAAAATTAATAATATAATAAATATAAACTATACCTTAATTCTTGTTTTATTATGTACAACCTTCATTACTATTTTTTTTTAGTATTATTTATTTAGCAATATTATTCATACAGTGAGTAATAATTATTTTTCAAGTCTTGTGAATTCCTAAAATAAAAGCTGCTATCAACTCATATTGGCACATAGTTTGCTCAGATTTAATCCACATATAGCTTACATTTACTTTTAATTACAATAATGAACTTACAATGGTGGTATAATTAATAATTTGAATAAAAAATTCAATACGAGTATCGCTGCTTGGCCAATCTCATCTATTATGTAAACTGGAAATATGTGCGTTGATCGTTTGTTACTCTGAGGTCTTTATATGTAAAAGAAGTGTACTTTAAGAAGTAAGAAACAATATAGTTAACTTAGTTGAGTCAGTCTTTGATAATGACTGTTCAACAAACTTTAAAAATGGAAAACTTTTTTATTCTTTACTTGATTTTCATAATTCAAAGCCTAGTTTGTTATGCCAAAGTTAAGAAATAATTTATGCTCGCAGAGTAAAAGATCAGTTTCTCTAATTTAACAAAACAACTAATTAAAAATTAATTTTTTTAATTACATTAATTTAATATATTTTGCTGCACCAAATTTTAAAATATTCTATTACTCTGTAAATTTGGAGTTTATATCCATGTGATGTTTTCGAATTTCATATGCAATATTGTATCCATATAAAACCATATATAAATTTCTGTATGAAATTCATATAGATTTTTCTCAACTGGGATATAGCATCTTTTACAAGGCACATGTGATAAAGCTTCTTTTACAGGGCCTTTTCGAAAAAGCTCTTGATCAGAACTAACTCCTAGCTGACGAAATGTTATCGGACTAAAATCGATCAAAGCGTTCTCAAAATATCGTCTGTAAAACATCTCAAAACGTGTCCTTGAACAGTTTTAAAAAATGTTTTATTTTCATAATCAAGTATAAATGAAAAATAATTGCAGCATCATAAAATACAATTAATAATTATAAAATTTTATTTAATATCTATATTCACACAAAAATATAATACAAATAGTTATAAGTATAATTTCTTATTGTTTTTTGAACGCTAATACAATATTTTATTAATATATAAGTGTATATAGCACTATGATAACACATTATTAGATTGTAAAATCATTTACAATAGCTAAAATTGGTCCAAGTGGTGTATATTTTCGTAAAACTAATTGTTTCGTACATTTATATGTCACTTATCATTTTCAATAAATAAAATATTTTTAAAGATTACAACTTAAATGCTCACATTTTCACAGTAAAGGTAAGAATAACGCTGGTTAAAATAACTGCTGAAAGAGAAAAATCACAATTGTAACAATATAATTATCAATTTAATATAAAGATGCATATGATGTTAAATATGACTCTGTTAAATACAATATGATCAGAGGACTTCGGCAGGTAAACTACATGGTAATAACGATCACTATTACAACACAGTCTTCTTCAACTTAAAGCTTGCTACACTTCTACACCCAGCAACAAGTATTCGAGTACACTCACACACATACACGCATAGACATACGCACGTTCAAAATCTCATATCGTCTGGCATCTTCACGAAATAAGCAATTTTATCATCAGCAACCCTATAATTGTGAATCCATCGTGATCCCTTTCTGAGACTTTTGTCAATGCCATCCTTCCAGACGCCAGCTGGAAGATAAACCTCACGTTGTCGGCTTCCCGAGTGAAGAATCGGAGCGACGATGAGTTCCTCGCCGACGGAAAACTCGTCAACGACGAGGTGGCAAGCAGGGTCTGCTGGATCCAGCATCCATAAGGGCCTAATAATTGGTAATCCTGTGTCTAACGTTACGTTAGCGTATTTTTTCAAGAGTGGCGTGACGGTCTTTTGACGAAGAGTCGTCAAACTTTTTGCAATTTCCAATACATGCTCGTCAGAGTACTTGCTGGGTAAGTGCGTGAAGCGGATCACTGGGAGGAATGTCGAAAGCTGTAGCCATCTGGAAAATATCATAGAAACAAAATTTAAACAACTCCTTATTTCTAACAACTATCAAACCAACTTTATATATACATCTATCAAAATAAATTCTGTAAAATTAAATTAAGGTGATGTGAAATACCGACATAATTTTATAGAATTCTATATCTTTTACAAATATTAATAGAATTACTCAAACAAATTTTTGAGTATAGTATTTACACATATGAAGCGCTTGACAGATCTATTTTTTTTCAAAAACCTACTCAGAACTTATTTAATTAAATAAAAATCACAATGTCGGTAAGTAGGAATATGTATTTTTGAATTTTTCTCTAGTTTTAAAACGAGCGTATCTCATAGAAATGTTGATAGAATCTCACAAAAAAATTTCTGAGCATAGTGTTTACATATACAGAAACATTCCAAATAAACATTCGAATGTTAATTTATTTAATAATGAAATTGGGTTGATTTTCGGTATCACATGGCCTTACAAAAAAAATGGACGGAAACTGATGAAACTTGATAAAAAAAATTACTACTGTTATTCAATTCGAAAAATATTTATAGAAAATTTTTTTTCAAAACTGTTAACGATATTTATATGCCTCCTATAAACATAATATAATTTAAGTTCCGACGAACAGTAACACGTTTGAGCTATTGGTTTACGTCGATAACTAATACCATTTACTACACGCTCCATTTTTCATCACAAAGTTGGGAATTGTGCTTGTATTCGGCGCGAACTTACGAATAATGCTCGTTTCGATTTAATCTATCGAATCATACTAGTATTTGATGCAAATGTACCTCCGTATAGAAACAATGAAACGTGCTAACTTTTGTAGAAAGCATCGATATAATGTTCATACGATGTCTTTAATTAATAACAAATTAAATAACATTACAAACAAAAAATTTGATAAAATGAACACATATGCTGTCGCATATAAAATCAATTGTACGGCCAGCCTCATATATATGTAGGAAGAAAATAAATCTCTAAATCTAGAATAAAAAGACATAATACAGCTAATAACGGGTCTACCGTATCATCACATGCGAATAATGATTCACATATTATTGATTGGGTAAATATTCAAATTTTGAACATAGAAACAAACTATGAAATAAACGACTTATCTCTAACATGTTACATATAAATATTTATTCATGAATCAAATAGGGACGCACACTAACTGTTATTTCTGGTAACTTTTTTTATATGTATTTTTTTTATTTGGAATTTATTTTACCATCACAAAAGCTTGCTGCAGGAGAAAGCAAAGTATTTTTTTATTATTTTTCTTCAATAAATTGACAAGACAGAAACTTTTTGACGTAACATTGAAAATTTACACTCAGATTAAATAATACAAATAGACTATCTCTCAAATACTTGCTTATTAGCTCCGTATAAGTATTCTCGTATGAAAATATGAAAAAAAAACGACCAAAAGAAAATGTTCATCTTACCTAATGTAAAGCTCCTTGTCCGGCAACTTGACTTCAAAATCATTGTCCGGATTATTGTCTGCCATTGGCAGAGCCACATCCCCTCCTACAGCACCTGGCATGACAAAAGGATATCCAATGATCCCGTAACTTAATACTGTCGGTATGACCGTCTTGATCGCCTTCCAGGACGAAGGGAATGGTGGTAGGGATACGAAGACAGGTGCTCGAGGCCTGGCAATAGCACTGGACACACCGATCACAGGAATTGAGCCGAGGATCGAGTTGATAAATAACGTTTTGTAATGATCTGGATTAGTTAACGGCTGCTCGCACTTGTAATAGTGTGGCATATCTTGAGCAGTGCCTAGATCCAGGTAGAACGAATCAACATGGAACTTATCCATTAGCGGTTCCAGCTTGCTCTGAAGCCAAGGCAATGTCTTGTTGTTGGTAATGTCGAGGACCCCTGCGCTGTTGACTTGTCTGTACCTGGTCAAAGCTGGGATTCTTGGGTCACTGCCACGTTCTGAGATAAGCAGACGATTACTCACGGCGTCTTTAAAATTCTCAGATTCCGTTGAGATAAAAGGCTGGACGGTGAAGACGATCCGGAAACCTCGACGATGAATAACGTCGATCGTGTCTTTCATAGATTTAAAGCGTGTCTCGTCGAGGGTGAAGTCACCTGAACTTGGCTGCCACTCCTCGCTTAATAATACATGCCCCTGTCTTAGGAATCCAAGTGCAATAACGTCCTCAGTGTAGTTATAGATATCTGCCTCATTTGTGGGCGAAATTTGCCAGACGGGCTCGGTGAGAAGCGAGTGCACAGCTTGCAGCTCGTCAGGCTTTAGACCATCCCAAAGAAATTTCTCAGCCATTGAGGAGTGGAGATTCTTCATGTTATCCGTAGCGCAGATCGTGTAGTTCAGTTGTGGATACGGTGTTAGATGGTTGATATAGGCGAATGCATCGTGCTTCGCAATAAGACAGAGTTCCTTCTTCTGCGTGACATTGATAGAGACGTAGAGTGGCGTCTCTGGGTCTACGGTTATCGTCGCGCCCTTTGAGTTTAGGAAGTACCTCTTCAACACGTTACCAAACGGATGTTTCCTAATGTCTCCAGTAATGAATGGACTAGCATCCAATCTTCCCTGTTCCAATGGGTAGGCCATGTTCTGGATCTGGCCGGCGCCATACCAGTGACCGCGTTTCTGTGACCAATCGAAGCAATCCTGAGGGTTTACACCAGGATTAAGACTTTGCCAGGTGACATGGTAGCAGTTCATACTATCACGTTTTGTATGGCCGAGATAAAGTCGGAGGTGTTGTAGCCATTCGAGGCAAACCTTGTCTGATCGTTGATGTTGAGGCAGACAGGGAAATACTCCAGTGTCTGGTGGGATACCCACGCCAAGGCGCGCGGCTATTATCTCAACGCCCGCGCTGTTGTAGACGTGCATGACACGCTCGTTCTTATTGAATCTGTAAATGATCATGTTTGCTGTATTACTAGTGTCTGCTGCTGAAATATTATCCTTGATATTGGTAGGTTGTATTACCTGAATTTGTCAAAATAAGCCCTTTGCAGCACATGTTGGGTGTAATAGACGTGGGCGAATCCGACGAGAAATACGACGCACAAGAATAGGAATCCAACGAAACCACGAAGCCTACATTTAAACGTAATATTAGTACTTGTTACACAATTAAATTGTTGAGATATAAATATTATACAAATTTGAATAGTGATAAATGGTTATTACATATTTTATAATTTATAATTTTTTAATAATTACATAGCTAAATTAACGTTATATCAGAAAAATTATCATTGTTAGTACATTCAATAGTTAAAGATACTTTTATAAAATCGTAGTACAATGTTTATTGTCAAAAATATAAGTAGGAAAATAAATTAAATACATGTTAGTAAAATGTATCCAAACGTTTTATAATGTGTTCATTAATTAAATTTTACGAGTTCTTAAATTTTTATTTTCAAAATAAATTCAAAATGTTTTTTTTTAAAGAAAGGTACAAGAACATACATGTTTTTAAAAGATTTGAATTGAAATGAAATTTAATTATGCATTCTATAAAATAATAATCAGCAAAAGACATCGATTGCAAATTATAATTTTGAAAATATTGGAATCAGATTTTTATTATTATCTAAGTACTAACATATTTTTAACCTCGAATAATTAATCTCGTAAGATATCAGTTTTATGTCATGAAATTAAAAAAGCAAAGCGAAAATGTGATACCGTGATTCTGTTCTCTCAAAATATTCAGCAAATACTTAAAGCACGCGTGAAAAGCAAATAAATCTTCAAATTCACATTATATTCTTCATCAGTCTTTTAAAAAAATACATTTTACTTAACATAATAACACTCGAAATAAACGCGATTCTAACTAACCGAATGAAACATAAAAAGTCGATTAGTTTACCTGTAATCAGCATTCTGTCTTTTTTTACTACTGCGCAATGCTTGAGGAATGGACCACTGCAATTTTTCCTTTAGAAGACTACTGATACTATTTACACTAGTTATCGTCGAGTTGGTACTCTGAACGTTTGGATAATCCATTTGATCGTTGGCCAGCTTTCTCGAGATCGTTGGCGAAGGAATACTACTCGCCTGTCTTGGTGGCGACTGCAGCGGTATCCTAATGGAAAGAAAAAGAATAACGATAAATGTTTGCTGTATGCTCACTCGCCTGGATCAGTAATTATGATAAGCGGAAACATTAGAATAGCAATTAAACAAGTAAAATTATACGCTAGGTATTGTCTATCAGAGAAGTGAAAAAATAGTGAAACCTCTCTTTATCGGGGCAGGCTAACATGACGACGACTCGGTATACGTTCTTTCCCGGGTGGGAGAGAGAAAGAGAGAGAGAGAGAGAGAGAGAGAGAGAGAGAGAGAGAGAAACGGTGCTAATGAGCGAAGAATGACGTTTCCTCGTGCCGGCGACTCTCAGTAAACTTTAGACCGCGCGAGCAGTGGAAAAGTAAACTTTGCGCGTTCTTATCATCCTTCTCGATTCGAACGTAATTCTCGCAGCACCGTGTATACGACATCACTCGTCACTTGTATATAACTCAGCAAGAAAAAAACGGCTTTCACTTATGTACGGCTCACTTCTATACGACTGAATGTTTACTACCTCTGCAGTGACATGGCGCTCCCCACGTCGTATCTCGGTATCATGGTGAGGCAAACTGCTGCTACTACTGTTGCTTCGTGACCTTCAGCTTTTAGTTAACCATTCGCCTTTCCAATCTGGTTACCAAGCGCGCGTATGGACCGTTGAAACAGGTAGCGATATTATAAAAACGTACACGACGTATAACAAAACTCACGACTGAAGATCTCAATGCGTTCTGGATTGTGAGGAAAAAGCTAAGGCTGCGGGAACCGTAAATAACAGTCTGGGAGTATCAGAAAAAGGGGATAAAAAGAAGGCGGGAGTTGTTAGTTCGGCTGCTCCGCGAGGCAGCGATAATTTATTTCGCCGGCTGATAAAGACCCGTCGCTAACTTTGATAGTGCGGCATCTACTCATTGTTTACACTTGTCGCTGGAGCTTGGCGAAATAACATCGACGGTTTTTTTTGTTGGCTTTATATACGCAAGAGATCGCGCATATGTTCTTCAACGAGCTCATTGTCAGTGTGAAAACGTGATGTGTGTATATATATATATATATATATATATATATATGTACGTACTTGGCGGACTCTTCGTCGTTTTCCTCATCTTCGGTTTCCGAGCCCAAAGTGCTGCCATTGAGAGTTGAGCCGCTGTTGCTGAATGTCACGCTGCTGTCGCTTTCACGTCTCGTGAATTTCGAAGAGACGCCCTGGAACAGTTAGTGATTCAAATGTTGATTCATCAGTTAATTAGAAAACATCGTGTTGAAACATAAGTGTATACAATTAAATTATACAGTGGATTCTACATATAAAAAAAATTAATATTAAAATTATCGTTAAATATAATATTACAATTTGATACGATTATTTAAAAATATAATTTTACTATATGCTATTTGAAACTGACTATCAAGTCTAACATAATACGCTTTTAGTTCGCTTGTATACACTAAATTGAAGTTTCTGGGTTATCAATGTGTAACAAGTTCATTGCGAAGAAGTATTTTTATAAGAAACTATTTAACTAGATAATACACAACATTTTGTAACTTTTCTATACGTTCGAAAATGAAATAACAAGTTTTAAATCGTAATTACTTAGTATTATGTAATGAAGAGTCGCGTCTATAAATCCGGTTTTTACGCGGCCTAATATGTGACCGTCAAATGGCAATTATATAGTATAGTCGTACCGTCCTGAACAAATTTACACTAAAGAGTCTATCATTGTTGCGTTGTAGAAAGACTGGAAAAGTATATTCACGCGACAAAAATACTTATTTCTAATTTTAATTTAATGTGATTAAGAAAGTTTTATTATAGCTGCCTCATGTAAATTCTTTTATCATCAATTGTTCACTTTTATTAAAATATACATCTTACTAAGACTTGTTTGTACACTGTGAGTTTACCTCGTAATTAGAATATTTTTATTCCAAGTAAGTATAATGGAAAAATTTAATTGTGATTCTAAAAAATAAAAAAACATTTGAAAAATATACGATGCATTAGATTGTTATCATGGATTATCCATATTTTAACATTAAAACCACAACTTATGAATCGAAATCTACCTCTGTTATTGAATTCAATCGTATGCGAGGCTGGCCACTGGAAAGCGCTCGTTCCAACGAATATATCGAACTATATCTATCGTCTTTTGCATCGCGATCGTTCATTGATAAAAATCTTACTTTAAACTTTCTAAATGGTATAATAAGAGTATAACAGTATCTTGATAAGATACTCTACTATTATGAATTTCTATTCCAAGGCCCGTTAGAGATTAGTAAACACAAGTATTATCTCCATTCACGTATTCTATGAGAAATTGCTCGCATTGTTGTTGATAGAAAGATAAATCGATAACTACCAATTTATCTTGCACATGTTACCTAAATATACAATAAATCCTTCAAAATTTTTTGTAGCAGTGAATGAAATTTTGCCAATTGTCAGAATGTAGTCTCTAGTGGAAATTAATTCATATTTTGCTAGTAAATTACATTTTTTCTAGAAATAGATTAAAATAAAAAGCATTTTTTTAACACTAATGAAACAATTGTATACACATTATTGTTACATTTTGAGATTGAAAAAAATATGAATATCATCCAAGCTTTTTATTTATTGAATATTTTAAAGGTGATGAAATTGGAGAAAAGAAGATAGAGTTAATAGAAAGTGAGACAGGCACAGAGTTAATAACAAAATATGAGTTTTGATTAATCTCTATACGAAAGAACTTCTATAAATGTTTTTGTTTTTTGTTAATATTTTGGTGAGTTATCAGATGTAACTGAATTGAATCGTTTGAAAGTTTTATATTTTATTTTCAATCTGTTAAACGAGTAAATAATAGCAAACAGCGTTCCATTGCTATCGATAATATAATCACTTTACCTAACCTTTTTTTTTTTTTAATTTTTGGACATTTCAATTAGGTAAATTTTTATCAGTAATGTTTACCTTGTCATTGCCGATTCGGAGTTCGTCCATATCATCGAGTTTTGTTGGCATAGATAAACTAAGTTTTCGAATATTGTTTCTTGTAGGCTTCTCTTGGTTTTCACTGTCGTCTTTCGTTTCGCTGTTTATCGAACCTTTTAGCGAAATATCATTGTCCAACTTTTCGTTCAAGTTTTCGTCCACATCTGAAAGTTGCTAATAATACTGGGTATATTTGTGAATTCAATGATTATCTTTCGTATAGCACTCAAAATTACTAATTTTTTTTTCCATTATGAACATCTCTGTTGTATACGTCACATGTTCAAGTTATGTAATTTTTAAATAATCATGTGAGTTTTTATTATAATTCAACATATATATATAGTTTTCGTTAGCATTCAATATACATTAACAAATCGCATGATATTTTAAAAATGATTATTAATAAGATTATTTAAATTACATCCACATCTTAATTTAAAATGTGAATGTATTAACTATACATGAATAAATAATTAAATGTAACGTAAAGAATACCAATTGAAATCAATGTAAAATACTAAAGTTTATTTAAAATTTATTCATGATTTATTTTTATGTAAGATAATATTTGATTAATCCGATTAATTGGCCGGAAGTAAATATAGAGAGATATGTGAGAAAGAATTATGCGCAATAAAAGATCAAAGCGCTTGCGAACGTTGTGTTATGGTGTAGTAGTAAATCTTTGTGTGTATGCAGAGTAATGTCACACAATGGTTTTTTTGTTTTCATAACCTACAAACGTGTACTACCGGTTAGTTTGAGACATAGTTAAATAAACAAATAATTCGATTAAGAGATCATAAATATACTTCTAAAATGTGCGACTGTTTGAACGAAGAAGAAAGCAGCCCTAAATCTACCTCTAGTTCTCAAACAAGTACCGATAAACAAGATTTACCACCGCAATTTACAGTCCTACAAGTTGAAATAAGCAAAAGTTTATTGGATTTAGCGTCATCGAGTGATTCATTATCAACTGTAATTGATAATAATATAGATATAGCTCAAAACTATATTAATATGTAATTTTAGAAATTATTTATACAATTTAATTCATATACAGGAAATCAGCAACGCGCAAAATTCACAAGAAGGAGTTATTCAATATATAATATGTCCCGCTGAAGAAAACAGAAAAGCGAAAGAAGAAGAAGAAGATAAAGAAGAGAGTCTAAGAAGTTGTTCGTGCACAGAACCATGCGAAACGGAAGATGATAGTTTAAAAAGCTGCACATGCACGGAACCATGCGATTCCGAATCAACCAACAGTCAATTTACGGAACCTTCCAAGACCCTAGAATGCACTTTGGCAATAATAAAGCCAGAGGCAATGATTTTTCGCAACGAAATCGAACGTGAGATATTAGACGAAGGCTTTAGTATATGCCAGTCGCGATGGCTGCAATTGACACCGGAACAGGTTTCAGATTTTTATCTAGATCAATACGAACGTGAGAATTTTGCTCGACTAGTGGCTTACATGAGTTCAGACTCGATACTCGTGTTTATTTTATCGAAGATCGATGCTGTTAATCAGTGGCTCCTTACAATAGGGCCAACGAAGGTAGACACATTAATATTGAATAGAAGAATGTTAATTTATTTTTTTTTAAGTACAGTGATCCTTTGGTATAGGTTTCAGAGGCCAAAGTTTACGTTCCCGATAGCATTCGTGGTAAATATGGAAGAATGGGTGATGACTTGAAGAACGTCGTTCATGGAAGTACGACTTGCAAAGACGCTGAAAGAGAAATTCACTTTTTCTTTCCAAACTGTGAGTAAGAAAAGAAAAAAAATGTATAAATATAGACAGAAAAATTGAGAACGTATGAATATTTTTAGATGTAGTAGAAAAACCATTCAGCAAAAGAGTTGCTATAGATTACTTGCAGAGAGAGTTGAGAGAAATCTTGCAAGAAGGTCTCGTAAAGGTAAACCGTGCAGTCGTGCATTTAACTTTAAAAGTATAATATCAAGACATTATTATTATTAATTCATACTCGAATCAGTGTTGCGAGGAAAAGCCAGACGATCCTGTCACTTGGCTTGGTAATTGGCTCTTAGATAATAATCCTAAAAAGCCGAAGTATCTGTAAGTATTATATATGACAAACGAGAGATGGGAAACCGCGTGAAACTTTAATTAATAATCGATCTAACGGATTAAGTAATTTTCTACTATAGCTTACGTTATAAATCCAACCTGTATGATTGATGCTCGGTGAGATTAATGGCTTTCGCTGAAGTTTCCGGTAGATCACAGGCGGCGTGTTGTACCTGCAAAAACAAAAGCCATCATCAACGTCCATCAAAATGTCCCATCCACTAATCAATTAATAAATTTAAAAGTAAAAAAAATAATATGCAAACTATCTACTATACCTCGAGCGTACTAATTCCTCGACGAGCGAGACTACGGATTTATCGCTTGATCGATTGCTACTTTTGCCAACAGTTCCATTCGACGCTTGAAACTGCACTTGATCCACTCCATCAACTTCGTCGAAACAATCGAATTCGTCACTTTTTGCCGGAGCATCGGCAAATACGTCTATCCTCACCTTTGTCTTGATTTTTTCATCACGTCTCGGTTCGATTATCTGGACATTTGTTAGTGTAGATCTCTTCTTCGGTTCAACTCTTCTTCGTTGCGCTCGTAGCGGCTGTAGCTGCTTCTCGTCTTTGCTCCGAGAGGGCTTAATTGGAACATCCGCAGGAGCGAGCGCTGGGAGACTGATGTCGTCTGTCGGAGATACGCTGTAAAGCCCGGTTACACATATATATACACATACACGTAGATAGACACACGTTACAGATTTTTTGATTGGCTCACTTATCGCGAATTATATTGTTTCTTTAATATAGCACCTAATAATATATCGTATCCGCGAAATGACTACTGAAAAATATAACCGTCATATAGTGAATTAGGATCATCTTTTAGCGCTCGGTTGAATTGTAATTGACGGTTAAAAATGCTTTTTGAAACTTTTGAATTTAAAAGAAATAATAAAAAGAAAGAAATTTACGATCATTCATCTCGGATGGTTAGCCGAGAGGTGATTAGCATAAGTGACCGCGACGCGGGTGCACGTTCATACATTATACAGTCAATTACAGCTTGACAGGAACAACGAGCGAGAAGTAAAATTGAAACAATTTGCAAAAGACTCGCGGTGGTGTATATATACCATTCACAAGAGCCATACGATGCACGTATTATACGGATACTCACGTGAGTTTTCCGCGAGCTTTGCGTGCATAGACGTTCAAGGATTTCCACTATAGAGAAGCGTAAAACGCGGAGCGACAGGTAATTAACATTTACTCAATGAACTATACGACGAAAACAAAACGAAAAAAAAATAACTATATCGTTCTGTGGTTGAAAAATAACAAGGAAAAAAAAAGAAGAAATTACCTGCTAGGTCTATACGATGAGGTGGAATTGTTACTGTTTGGACTAAGTGTTGGTTTATACCAAGGCCAGGGTGTCCTAGTAGAGGTAGAACTACTACCGGTAGTTTTGATGGGCGAAACCAGTGGCGATTCGTCAGACAGCGTGCGCTCGAACTCGAGGTTGCCGATGTTAACGCCGCGACGCGTCGCCAAACCGGTCGGATCGACACTGGCGACTTTGACGTCCCACGGATCGACTATGGAGAGCAGCACTTTCTGCGTCGATTCGAAAATAATAGTCGTCAGTGTGAGTGCGAGCGAGAGTGAGAGACAGAGAGAGAGAGAGAGAGATGGAGAGTGACGAGTGTGGGAGTCGACACGAGTTAAACCTCGTTACGCGTATGCGTATACGTGTTGTGCTATATATGTATATATATATAAAGGTATATATACTCTATAGAGCAGACGCGCGCGCTAAACAATGCGAGAGTGAGATCTATATGCGCGTATGCTGAGTATATAGGAGCGCGTCAGTAACGGTGTGCTTATGACCAGTTCTAAGATTCTGTGCGACAATTCTTTTTATTATTTGCACATATATTATTTTTTGTTCTCATATTTATTAGCTTTTTGTTTAATATTGTTCAATGTTTAAAATGTAAAGAAAGGTTAAATTGATGTATAATTTTTATATTTGAATTTGTATCAAATTTATAAATTACAAACTTTTAATCTTTTTTCTTTCAGGAAAAATATTTTTTCTTACTCATATTACATTTTATTTGCTGAAAATAAGTTTGTTGAATATATCTATATGTTTCATAATACTCTAGTAGGCAAGGTAGTTTAGGTAAACTGGTTGTTATCGATATTTTGTACTATATACTAACAAAATAATATTTTTTAACTTCATTGTCGTATGAGTAAACAATAATCATTTTTATTATTATTTTAATTTTATATATATTTAGTGATATTTATTGAAAGTTTTTATGGTCTATGCAGAAATTACTATGTGGATACTTCCGATTGCAATATTATCTATGAGAAATTCTTATCATTCTACTAATATATCATTATATTTAATTAGAACTGATGACAACTGCAATTTTATGCATGTTTTTCTCGAGTGTTTCGAGATGTAATTTACCTATGATCAAGAAAAGATTGATCACAATTCTAGTTGAACTCTAAATTTCAAAATATGTGATATAGTTTTCCTTAATACTTATTGTAATTGTATAAAGTAATTGTTTTTTAAATTTGTTATCGTTCGAAAATAATTTTGCAAGTAAATTGGAAAAGAGATTCTAATGCCAGTTATTTATAAATATTTTACAAGTATTTAAATTTGCAATACTAATTTGAAACACTATAATTTATTTAAAATTTTGTTAACAAAGTGAACAAAGGATATAAATAATGAAATATGCACTATGCGTTAAAGAGAAGTTAAAGCAATTGAAAAATTAAATATTAATAGCAGTAAAATTTTCAGTGAGAATATCTAAACTAAAATCTAACATTTTACAAACTAAATGTTACATTCATGAAATTGTACTTATTTGTAAAGGAATAGTTAATGAAATAACTAATGGAAAATTATTAAAACAATACATTGAAAATTATTAAAACTCTGGCGAATCGAAGCCAACAAAACATTGCAACAGAAAAGTGACTTTCATTTCTCGACCTAGCCCTCAAAGTTCGACAAAAGTAAACAAATTTTATACATTAAAACATTACACTTTCAGCACATTACATTATATCATTCTTGTAATTAAGGTAAAATTTAAAAATAATTGTACGAATTTCAGGAAAAATTCATATTCTTAATTTTTTTATAGTAAACATATATACACAGTATGTAAATTCTGTTTTTAATTGTAAGCGCGTGACATAATTAAACTATGATGCCTGTAATGTTTGTTACTCTCTCACTCTCTTTTCCTCTCTCTCTTTCTCTCTCTCTCTCTCTCTCTCTCTCTCTTTCTCTCTCTCGTTCACTCGAATTATAGATAGCACGTGCTTTAACATTGTGACACTGTATCGCAAATATTGGCATAATAATAAATTAAATTTACAACAGTTCTCAAGATTCCCGATTGTACACAGCGAAGACCCTACTAGTGATTTGTTTGATATGCAAATGAGAAATAAATGTTCTTATGGATAATGGATATCATCATGCGCTAGTCGGCACGTGATCTTGCGCACTATATATATATACCTACAGGCAACATTCGATTATTTGTCAATTATCTCACACGCGAGTGTGTGTGTGTGTGTGTGTGTGTGTGTGTGTGTGTGTGTGTGTGTGTGTGTGTATATATATATATAAGCCTCGGGTCTTAAGAGGTCGTCGATCTGACCACGAGAGACGCGAGGGAGTGAAACGAAATGTAACACTCGTGATTCTTTCAATTAATATAAAAATATAGCAAAATTTTTATTCAATGCAAATAATATTTCATTACACATTCGTCACCCAAGACGCCTATACTATAATTTTTTTCCCAAGTTATTCAATCTGTTTTTATATTCGTGTAATTTAAGTAACAAAAATGATTTCACACCAGTTCTTTTTTTTATTAGGTTTCGTGTTTTTTTCTTCTCTCTCTCTCTCTCTCTCTCTCTCTCTCTCTCTCTCTTTGTCAAGATCGCTCGTAGCCACAAACTCGTAGCAAATCATTAGAGAGGATATAATTCGCATTGTCTTTTGTATCAAATATCCAGATTATCTTTGTTTTTGATTGCCTCGCGAACACGCTCGTACGCTCTATATATATATATATATATATATGTTATGTATATGTTTGTGTATGTGTGTATGAGTGTAAGAAACGAGATAATGCGCAGGCTTATTGACGTAATGCGGTCAATTCTGTTCGGAAGATGTAAAAACCGTCACGGAAGCCTCGACGACAAGTAGTTTACGTAAAATCGCGGCTCCTTATTACCTACGCGCGCGCGCGCGCACGCGTATACCTTGACAACTAAGATTGTATCTGTTTGTTTCGGTACCATCGTCGTATATGCAAATGTTTACGTGAAAATCGTTAATTTTTCATTTCGTTGAATATAACAAAGGTTTAGATGAATCGGAGTTTGATTTGACGTGATATTATTGCTCTTTGTCACACACGTGTATAATAATCATTGCTTGGTTCGAACGCGCAACTGAGCGATAAAATCTCATCAGGAACGATGCTATGAAAGATGTGTCAAGTACGTTTACAGTTCTCTTTATTTCAACGATTATATTGTTCATCAACGTTTACTTTTTACCGAATGGAGTCATATTCATCTACCTGTCAAATTAAAAGTATATCGAGTGCTCACTCATAATACTGATACTATAAAATTCGAAGTATCCAAGTAAATCCAGCATCGTCTTATAATTATAGTAAATAGATCAAGTAAGTATAACACTCCGATACTACATCATTTCACTTACTTACGCTATCGCAATAATTATAAAAATATAAGTACGTCTAACACTATACGATAGCGCAACACTGCTCCGAAACAATGTCAGAATTCACACAAACACTCTCGGCACCTCTGATAAATAATTATACAGAATCTAAAACTATTGCTAAATTACTATATAAAACCTTAACTCCTTCATACCTTTTTCTTCGATTTTCCCTTCTTCATAATCCCGTCCATCCTATCCATCACCAGCTTCGATCCAGTAACCACTGTCCACCTACACTCTCCCTCTTTCTTGTCTCACTTAACTCTCAGCAACTCTACTCAGGTGTATGTTCCCAAGTCGCGTCTTGTGTCTCTCAGCCGCGACGTCGTCGGCATATCGCAGGGCACTTAACGCGAGCGCGCGAGATATCTCCTTAGAGCGTCTCTCTCTCTCTCTCTCTCTCACTTCGCGAGGGCACTTATAACCACGCGCTAGCGCTCGCTTGCTGTCCGCTCATATATATACCCCCTTTTCGATACCGCCCCCTCCTCTGTGTCTTGTGTACACGCGCTTGTGTTTATAATTATAAATGTAGCTTCTCTTTAGATCGTAAGGATTTACGAGATGGCCCGATAAGCAATGGGATGATTCGTGTAAGTATATAGGATATATAGAAGTTAAAGAGGTATAGGATTATATTTCACTTGGTTATACGGGCGCGAAGATATATTATGTCACTATAGATTCTACTTGCGAATTAACGTGCCGATATATGTATGCTTCATTGCAATTGCTTCGACGTTGCTGTTTTTTTTTTCTTCTGCTTCGGATGATGGAGTGCAATCTTGCATGCATTTATGAATAATTGGACTAATTTAGTTAGATCGGTTATAATATAGGAGCAGTGTATAGGAAAATAAATGCAAGCGACGTTGTGGAACAGTGATTTATATAGAGATGTTTGGGACAAGAATGCAATGTAGTTGTAAGTTATGAAGAGTTACAAACAATAGGCAGAATTAGCGAAATGCTTGCGATAACCGAGTTAGCGCATAGCGAGCAGCGTTATACTACTGAGATATTCGCAAAGCGTCGTGCTTCTATATATTTAAAGCTCTGCATTCGTCAGAAAAAATATGTATATATATATATATATATATATATATATATATACACACATACATGCATATATGTGCGAGCTTGGAGCTAGTAAGAACTGCAACAAGTTTACAGGCTTAACGCCGACTTCCGCGAAAAATAATTAATCATTTTAAACCTCGTGACTTTATGTAGTGCATTATCGTTCGGCTTTAATTATGTGAGTGAGAGTCATATGCATCGGACCAATATACTGATAACACGCCGCGGCCGCCAACAGATAATATACTCATATATATATTCTCGCACGAACGCGCGCTTTCCTTGTTCATTTCAACTCTGTCTATCTTTCCCGCGATTCTCTTATATATATATATATATATATATATATATGCGCAGAGTCGGTCCTGGTTGTGATGGCTCCACGTGCTTTAAAGGATATGCCACGTAACGAAAATAATTGCATTTTTTTTTTCTTTTTCATATTTCGTGTTTAGTTTGTCCTTACGTAATGATAATAATCCCGTATCCAATTGCACCAATGAATCTCTTCCGTCTTTATCGCTATGTAATTGCAAGCATTTTTTCTCATTAGTATAGGAGGATAATGGGATTTGTTTAAATAGGGGAAGTGATATATCGATTCGATAGTCAAAATAACGAGAAGTCTAGTGTTTTATTTTTCTTTTGCATTCACTTTTATTTTGTTCTGTTTTTGTTTTTTTTTTTCTGTGTTTTGCTAGAATGATGAAACGACAAGGACAGGCGAGCAATATATCTTGCCGGGCCAGAGCGAGGTGCTCTCGATTTCGCTCGCGTTGTCGCTCACTCGTCAGAGTCGCCGCTTAAACTTAAAGGCGTACACAGATATATGCATATCGGTTAACGCGAATAACTCGGAATTACGGGGCTTACAGGCTATACATAATCATTAATTAACGACTACTTAATAATATTGATATGGACTCGTAACGATAATTAAATTATATACTTGGACTGACCATATGTGACAATCGATTAATCGCGCGTGTATAATTATTACAGTCATGCAACTTCAAATAAGTTCATGTAACGAAGATAATGTGTCGCCTACTTTCTTGTCAAATGATAACCACACACATATGTATATATATATATATATATATTTATTTCAAAATAACATTTTTTAAAATTGTATGCTCGCTGATTATATAGGCTATATGGCTGTACATATTTTGTTTGTTGAGTGGAAATCGAGTTTACATAGATTAATCGACTGTCTCAATAAGCTTTCAATAAGTTTGCTAAATGCATCACAAGTAAAAGCGTATAAAACAATGTATATGAAAAGTTAATATGATATTTAACTCTCTGTGAGCAAAATAGAGAATTGTCATGATAAAAAGATATCATACACTATCTAATACGATTTACAAAAATAATTCTCAATGGAAATGAAGTTGTGACTTGTTTTCAAATACAATACGTTCTATCTATATTATATTTAATAGAATAATGTTTTATTGACCATTTTCTTATGAGTACTCGCACGTTTGAAATAAATCATACAGATCATACAGATTGTTTATAAGAAAATTGGAAATTTTTATAATTCTTTTGAAATATATATAATACCTATAAAATTTTAATCCTCAACAATGTCACTGTATCATTTTCCCTTGTACCAATTTTTGTGATTATCGATTATTTGTAGACAAATTTGTTCTTAGTGAACTTTGTACTACGTTCTTCGTTTTCTATTTTGCGAAATAAACTTATCGTTGTCTCGTGTTTTGAGATTCGGAATAACAAAATAGATTACTTTACATATTTTCACGTTAATCAATGAAAGTACGGATTTTGAGATCATTTGATTTGAAACCGAAATCAATATCATACTGTTACAGAAACCTAATTACAAGTAACAAATTGTAAGTATTAGGTAGGAAAATATTTTCAAGAATAATGTTGAAATTCAACTATGCGACTTATATACCAGTAATGAAAAATTATGATGTAACATTTATTATTACAAAATTTGTTTAAGACCGAAATCGCTACTTAAATTACGCTTCTCTCATCAGACTATTTTATTGCTTCCCATCTCGTTTTATACTACTTAACATAAACAAGATACTTTAAGTCTAAATATTTAAAATAAACCTTTTATAGATTTTTTTATGCAAGAAAATAAAAATATTTACTGATTAATTGAAGTTGTTATTAAAACTGAGATAGTATCTAAATAAATTTTCAATTTTTCAAATATTGCAATGTTTACATTTAATATTTCTGAACTTAAAGAATGTATACTATTAAATAAATATAACTTAACATTTATTATATGACGTAATATTTTTTCTGTTTTTTGATTAAAAAATGCGTAGAATATTTATAATTGAAATTTGAGAATTAGCCATAGAGCGCTATTAGTAGGCCAATTCGTCGCTGCCACGTTTCAGCTCGAATAGTTATGATGTTTCCAATAATGTGGAAATGATCGCATTAACATATATGTTAAATTAAAAATAAGTATCGAATTAGTCAGATTTTGCTTAAAGTATTTAATTTGCGAAATGGGCGTAATTTATAAACAAGATATATCACAATAGACAAAATAATATAACAATGAGTTGTATATACTCGCGACCGCAACGAACACGCCTGATAATAACAACAAACGGCGTGAGAAAAATAACATTGGAGACAGGTATGTTTTGAAGGCTTGTCAAGTATATCTATCCTAATTCTTCAATAGAGAATTTATTCGTGAAAATCCATTCCAGCCACACATGTGAAACACTTGTGTGCAAGAGTGAGCACCAAACAAACCGGCGCTACAGATACTGGATTGATTCTAGTAAATTCGCGACTATTTTAGTTTAATTGTACAGCACGCTATTACTAACAGTATTGTTGCACTATTATATTCTCTTTATTCTTCTTTTGTCATCTGGAATAATTTTTCCTCATCACATTCATGTCTAAATCTTCTACGACATATAACTATACATTTACGCACTCCTTCCATTCTGTCTACGGACTTTGCATAGAGTTTAGAAACATTAACGACAATCATATATGCGTATGTATTTACACTCGCATACAAGAATCCTTACGTGTGTGCATATTTAAACAAGTATAATTTTCTCTCAATTAAAATATTCAAATTAATTTGTTCATTAAACTTTAACTGAATGTAAAAACGTTCTAATAAATGTTTACAAATCATTTTTCACTTATATAAATAACAAAACAAACGAAATAAATGTTTTATCAAATTCGGTATCCAATGACAAATTTACTATTTATCGAAGATATTTACAACATCCAAAAATGCATTGCTTGGCGCGTACTTAACTGTTGTTAACATTAAAATTTACATATTTCGTAAATGTCTTATGTAGCCAGAAAATAACGTCATCTGCTGCGCTATTTCATAATCATAATCTTAAATTATTTAATATTATCGGCGTTTTTCATTGTGAAATTCATGTAATGAAAATGAGTATTATAACTCCTTAGAAAGCTTATTGAAAAGCTTATTTGATCACTACTTTTCGCATCCCTTACTTATACTCCTCTTTTTCTTATAAAAAACACTTTACTAAAAGAGCATTACTATTAGAAAGATATGAGTGAAATACTTCTAACAGTTCGACTGAATAAGCTGTTCAACCATATTTGAGCAAAAAATCGACCATTTGTTAATTACTTTTAAGCATTTTTATGGCACGATTCATTGCAATGAATAGCAATAAGAAATATGTACATGCGAATTTGATGGATTTTGAATGATAAAAAATGATTTTAAATAAATCGGCGCATAAAATAATGGAATACAAAATGAAGATTTCGTTATGGTTGAACAGCAGTACAGATGTGGCTGACATTAAACGCAATAATACTTGCTTTATATATGTAACCTTACATTAAGCTTTCTTATTTTAAAAGAAATTATGTATATTTTTAGGCTAGCGAGAAAATGATTGAATATATACTCATCAGTAGGCCAGATGATTTCTATTATCTAGGCAAATAGAATTATAATTCTGTGATGTTTTCAATTGAGTTAGCCAAAAGAAAATCAATTAAAAGAAATTATCGCACTCATTATGTGATTATTATTAATCTAGAAATTTTGTGAATGTGTCATTGTTAATGCTGAATTTTAGTGGAAACTAAAATTCTAATTAATATTTGTCATTAAAATAAATAACAGACAGTTATGAAAGAACAAATTAGAGTGCTCTTTTCCAGAAGGGACGGTCTTTACAGTCTGTATTCAAAAGTGATACTTGCGGGTGGCAACATCTTAGAAAAAAAATTTGTTCATTCATTTAGTGATAGATGTTGCGAATTCTTAGGTAGTCTAAAAATTATCTAAATGGTCGGAGATTCCGATTCAGTTTTTACGAAATGCCAAGAATCCAATTAATTTCGCACTTTTTGTCATTCACCTGAATCTTCCCATTTCGCCTCCTCGGCTATTCGGTCAAAGCAATCCGAAAGGAACATATACTGAAAATAAAATAAGCATATTAAAACATCATAAAGTAAGTACATATATATTTAAAAGAAAGTATTATACATCTAAAGTTATAAATATAGTATTAATTAAGAAGACTCAAATCTAAAGACTTACGTAGGGCGTAAAAACTTTCAACCAACGTGGGGGGCGATTATCTGTGCGCGTATACTGGAAACAGAAAGCCATTGCTTCGTCATCCACCTCCCACCGAGTGATAGTATTCCATTGGAATTCCACTACTTGAGATTCGAGTGTGCCATCCTCTTTTGCAGCGTGCAGTTTGAAAGCTGACATACCGACCGCCGCGACCACGTGACCTTCTTTCCTCGAGTCGCAAGGGCAATGCGGAAAGACAATGTCGCCATAGCCACTCAGCTCCCGAGCTAATTTTAGGTACTGAACAAATAAATTTAGCCCATTAAGTGACATGCTAGACTCGAAGGGTGTTTGAAATTGTCTGTAAAAGAAGAAAAGAAATACCTCGTGTTTTCTAGACGCGTCCTGCAAAGCTTTTAGCTGGTAAAGCCTTTCTCCTGCGGTAATGTGACCTCTATTCACCTCGTCGACAGTTTGCCAAAAGATCCACGTAAGCGCTTGTTCACTGAGGGGTCTTGAAATGTTAAAGAGCCATCGTCGAATTGATAAGCATGTAGCACTGGCTGTCGAGTAATTTTGAATGTACAGTGTGTGAGGGTGTTCGTGAGGTTGCAATTTTCTCTCTGTAAATAAAATTCAAATAATATTAGTGTTTTGAATTGGTAAAAATAATTCAACAATTTCAGGTAGTAATTTCAGATAACAATTTTATTCGTTTCATTCCTGCTAATATGAAAAACTTTATCTATTATTCAGATAATAAAAACCTTATCAATTTAATTTCTTTCTAATAATTCTAATCCTACTGATAAATACACGAATTAACTGTACTAAATTGATTGCAATATCGTAAAACACTGATCCATTTAAACTATCACTATCAATCAACTATCACTATCTTGACTCTGTATGTGGAATGAAACATTTTTTATTACATCATATTGATATTGTTTTTTGCCTTTGTATAAACTCTAGAATATTAAAAGTTTTCGTATTTTCTGTAGAATAACTTTATTTGAATTTCAGTAAAAGTTCGTGATATGACTTATGATATCTAACTAGTATCCCCCGTTATGCAAAAACTTCGTTTTTCCATTATAGGCACGACCAAACTGCTCAGGAGAATCTTGT
>JAYJLV010000001.1:19702528-19716704 GCA_036873485.1 Torymus texanus | reverse complement strand
ATTCATCGAGATAATCCATAAACATCGACTTTTACTCTGGTGAATATATAAGGCCCTCCCGAGGCGGTCGTGCCTAAAAACGTTAAAACTTCTGTCCGAAACCTTGTTCATATCGAACACGTAACAAAACTGAAGACATCTTTGAAACTGTCAAAATTCATCACTAACTATAAAACTTATGATTCACAATGTTGGAATAGAATCAAACTCTATAAAACTTAAAGTGATATAACAAACTTATTCTTACCGAAATTATATTCGACAATTTCGAAGAGATAAAAGTACTTGGAAGTCTCGGCATCGAGGCCAACGCGACAGCAGACCGCTTCGTAGACGTCTTTTGCCGACGCGGCTTTGGGCACGGTGACAGTGACGACTTCGCGGTCGGGTAGCAGCACCTTGAGATCGACCGCGGGTCCCTGATCGCCATCTTCCTCTAGCCGATCAGTCAGGAACTCTTGCATCGCGTCGCTCTCCGCAATTACTCGTACGGCACAAACTTTTTCCAGATACTGCTCGAGACCACGTCGTCTCGCGTCCAGTTGCTGCTCGCTTAGCCTGAAGTTTTTTTTTATAATTTTAAAATACGATCATATTAAAATACTTTTATTCTTTAGACAAAATTAATATTTTATTAACTTTGAGAAAATATTTCATAGAATGATTTTGGAAAATTTCTGAAAGATCTATAAACATGTTTTTTCAATACTTTTTTTTATGATGCATATTAAAAATTTTATTGAACTTTATTTTTTTAGTTTATCTTAATAACCTGCACTTATTGATTGCGTAACTATACAGTCTCTCTTTTAGAAGCATTAATGCATTTTCAAAGAGTGGCTACGCTCAAAGTGTACTCAACAATTCTAATGATTTTAAACGAAATAAATTTTATATTAAAATTCAAACAAATATTATTACTGTAAAAGACATACACGTTAATGTAACGAAACCTGAATAATTGAATATAAATACTAAGTACTTGATTAATTTAAATGTTGATAATAATATTACTTATCAAATATAATGCTGAAATGTCGAATTAATAGATATGGAAACAGCATAAAAGATACATAATTAGCAAAACTCACTGGAATGGCCATTTCCCGGGGAGTTTTGGGAAATTAAAACCAATAAATTCCTTCTTTAAGGCCAAATGAAGCGCGGCGAATTCCCGATAACGCCTCGAGCATAAATGACGACCGGCCATGTGCACATTGAAAACGACGTAACGCTCGTGTTTTCTCTCTCGTACGTGATAATCCGGGACGCTGATAGGTAAAGACCTCTTTTCGCTGTAATCCACTGAAGCGTAGCTGGAAAATATATTCATTTTATTAAACTCTTGTATAAGTATACCCAAAAAAAATCAATAAGCCATTTGTAAATAAGGATAAATGATTACCTCAGATCCTCGCATGGCTCTAGTCTTTCCGCCTCTTGTGGTGTAACCGAGATCACAGTCAAAGTTAGTACGTCACCACCAGACTTTATAAGGTCCACCACCTGTTTGTGTGTCGCTCCTTCAACGTTTACATTGTTTCTGTAAGAGCAAAAAATCATTAGTAAATACCTAATGCATATTGCATACTCGATGAATTATCAAGCTTGTCAGTTTGTTTGTTTTTTTTTTTGTACCTTCGTGAGTGAGAAAAATGTCTACTGTTTGTTCTTAAGCCTAGCTTTTTGCTATTATCATTGGCAAAAAAGTCAGACTGCACAGCAGTCATGTAACACGTCAGCATTTTAATATTTTCCAATTTCCTTACAAATTGCTTAATCCTCTGACAACACTATAGTGCCGTTTAATTGAAAATTTATGTTTAAAGCGAAAGTGGTCAGAATATATATTATTATGGCCTGTTTGAGTTTATCGCTAATACTTATCACGAGACAGATACAGCGCAAACAAGTAAGAGAGTATTAAACGCAAGAATATAATAATATTCCTGAACAAAGCGTAATTTCAAAAATAAATTGCAGATTCTGTATGTATATATATTATTCACATGTGAACAATGAAAATATTAGTTGTAAAAGTATACGATGGGATTTATTAGACATATATAAAAATGACTACAAAAGTATTTGTTGAGTGAGTATTTACGACTGATAAGAAAGCGAGACCGCAGAGAGCCACTTGAGTTTACAGGTTTTTCCAATAAAGTCCACGTATATTAGATAGAGATTCTGTTCCCCCGTTGAATAGAAAAAACTTGCGGTTTCAAGATTCACAGCGGACAGCAAGTGAGAGCGTATACTCACGAACACGGCGAGCGTTTCTCATACTTTTTACACGAGCGCACGAAAGTGAAATGACGGTTTGCTTGTCGTTCGGGTTTTAGATACTGTGAGTGAAAGGTATACTATCGGCGCGGATTGGTCAAAAGTGTCTGCAGCAACCCATAACCGTTGTTTTTCTCTCCGTAGTTGTTGTTTGAGCGAAACTATCGCTGATACATGTTTGTGTGTATATGTATATATATTATATATATAAAATGAACGTCGTTGACGTTTATATATGCTAGAGATTTGGCTCGAATTTTTAAAGATTCCACAAAATTAGAATCGACGCGAAATATGTATGTACGTCTACTCGTTAGAGGAAACTTTCGCGCCCGCGCAACTGAAACTGCGAGACACGAGCGACTGCCAAAGAATTTATGCTGCGGCTACTTGAAGAAATTGGGGCCAGGCCATCTATCTCGTTTGATAAGAGGCAAAGGAGTTCACGTGATAGAGACAAAATCAAAACAAAGTATAGAAAGTATTGTTCAATATAATTGTTAACGAGTGCAATGATAATACGTATTGCCGCATGGGAGGAAAAATTTTAATCGATAATTGCAGAGCGGTTTAATAATAAATGACAATTCCAAGAACCGGCTGAATTTTTTTTTTCCTTCGTCGGTGAATCTTGCGTCAAATAAGTTTTTCATTCTTTTTTTCCTGACTTATCAAGTTATAATATTTCATGGTATTATATAGAACAATGTCATTTCATTTATTAAACCGAGGAAAATGAATATTTATAGGCAACGTAGATTGTATAAGTAAAACTTAAACTACTTTTCATCCAATTTCAGCTATACTATATATCTAAAGTTCAATCAGTTTCCCATTATACGCGTAACATTCTGGATACACCACTACTCTCACGAGAAACTTGCAACACGAATGCGTGGATATATATATACACAAAGTGACGTAATGGATTTGACAAAATCATCGCCAGTATATAACTTGTAATCATACATCATTGCGGATTGGGCAACAAACAAACATATAGCCACATATCCAACATGTATACATAGAAACGTAAAAATCCCGGAAGAACAATACTTAACACCGATCGTGAAAAGCATCAAACGAGATTATTAAAAGCAGCATATACATATATAGTATTACATAAACTTCTATTAGCGTACGAAAAAAACGACAAAAAATTGTAACAGGCAGACAATTAGCTATATAGTACATGCTTGACTGTCATTTACAAGCATGATAACAAGCACGACGCGCGCGATGTGTATATAGTAACCTTGACCGACCTGGGGAGAATATCTGTCAGCGCTTCGCGTGGTGTGCACTGGCACGGGCGAGCGGCCGATGTTAGATATAGTACTTGGCGGAAACCCTACGAGGCGAAAAAAAAAAGACGAGGGTTATACACGAGTAGCTGAGAATCATTGTCCGTTGAGGGACGCTCCCGTCGTCTTAGCGGTCGGCCGCGACGCGTAAAGCTACGGGATTAAAGTAGTTTTTCCGTGTTACAAGGCTTTAGTGTGATTTTCAAATTGATTTATTGGTCCTGACAGTTATGTAGATGTTGAAATATTTCTTTTTTTTTCTTTGTGTAGGCAAGTCTGACGTTAATTTTTGAATATTTTAAAGATATTTATTCTGAACGTTGTATATATTTGATAGTCTGACAAGTATTACATAAAAATAAAAATAATCACATTCATCGTGGTTGCTTCGATATGGGTCATATTAAAGTTGTTGTTAATTATACTAATAGTTTGCGTATATGTAATAAAAGAGATAAATAGCGACAACATGTTTGTTGCAAAACTTACAGTTAAACGAAAAATAAAACAATTTTCATACAAAAGTCCGACGTAAACCGGTAAAATATATAAATTTTCCGCGTGTACATTTAGAAAAATTATTTTAAAAATAATATTCTTACGCAATTTGAGCGAGTAATGATGTCGTCGTGTCAGTGACCTGGGCAATTACAAAATATATATAATCATTGCTAAAGTTAATATTGTAGTTCAATTACTTTAAATCTCATGAGTTTAATTCGTGCTTATTGTGCTTCAACAGACCCTTGCGTGAGAGAAAAGAATAGAAAAGGTCGGTAGTTCAAAGTGAGGAAAGAAACACGATATATGAGGAAAAATAAAAAAAATTAATTTTAATTGATATAAGTCTAGTTCACTTATGTTTAAATTTTTCAATGCCCTTTGAATAAAATTTTTAAGTAAATGAAAACAGTATTGAAACATAAAGATACACAATTGTTTTCATAAAGTATTTTTAATTTTAAAAGAGAAAAAGGATAAGTGTACTGGCAAGTGTAAGGGGCAGAAAATTTATTTTTGAAATAGCACAGCTCAATATTATTATAGTGTCTCATGATCAAGGACGAATCTTAGTTTGGATCAATAACTTGTGTATTTTGTGTCGAAGTCGTGTGTACCATTTCAAGCAACACAATAGAGCAATGTTTTCCGTCTCTCACCCTCCCCATATATATATATATGAATTACGTCAAAAGCAACAGTCGTAAAAAAAGTTCTGCAAAAGAACAATATTTTTCAAACAATACAGCATAGGCGCGAGTAGTATAAGGAAGTAGCATCGAAGAGAGAAAAAGTTGGCATATACATAGCGCATAATGCCATTATCATACTTTGAAAAGAGCATATATGAGAGAAAGAGAGTCGTTGGCTGGCGAGCAAGTAGTGACGTAAACCAGCTCTGCAGCCAACGTTTTCCTCTGGCGTTTTCTTCCAGCCGTCCAATCTCTCTCTTTCCCACTCCCCCTCTATATACAGAAACGGCATCGCGCACCGAAACAGGACTACCTAGCGCATATATATACACACACACACATACAGTGAATAAAGCGAAATTAATACCAGCAAAGTGGCCTGTACGAGCTAACGCAAGAAGTAGCGGCCAGGAGAAAAGCAGTATATACACAGAGAGCATAGCTATATGGCATTGCATAAACACGCGCGAGGCCGTCGCTGCCATACACACACACACACACACACACACACACACACACACACACATATATATATATATATATACATACACAGACGAAGACGCTCTTTATCAACGGAGCGCGATCGTCGCGGAAGTGCATTGTTTTGTCAAAACTACAAAATGACCGTACGCTGTTCGCTCTCGTACTCGTACTGCAATTATGCGGCAGTAGTGCATCAGGCTCTCGAAGGTCAATAGAGCCGCTATCGCCGCACGGCGTGCGTATACGTATATATATGAATGAGAGTAGAATGGACAGTCACGGAAATTCGGAGGGGGAGGATGGGAGATTTGCGAATGGCCGTCGACGACGACGACGAAGATGACGGGGTATACACGTGCTCCACGCGGTTTATCGATCTCCGCGCGCGCACCTTAGACACAGAGAGAGAGAGAGAGAGAGAAAGAGAGAGAGAGAGAGAGTCAGGCAGCAGGCGGGCCGCGAGTAGAGCGCGAGCCCGACAAGTTTTATCGATTGGCTCTCTCCTTAAGGATGGCCGAGGGAGCGAGGGAAAGAGAGAGAGAGAAAGAGAGAGAGAAGGAGCACAAGGGAAGACGCACAACATACATGTCGACACGGACAACGGGTGACAGGCACACAGAATGCACGGAGGGGGCGTCCGCGAGAGCGCGAGCGATAATAAGGGCCACGTGATGGACGGGGGAATGTGAGCTGGCGCAAATGGCCGATGTTGGATGACGGTGGTCCCCCCATGCATCATCAAGTGTCAGCTGACGGGAGGGACGTAGCTATAACCGTTCTCTTTCTCTCTTCTGGAAGTTTCTTTGTATACACACATCGCACTCGCGTGTATCTGTATACATAATACCAATATACTTACACCTCGAGGATACGGTCGCCCTTGCGTACACCGGCCTTCTCAGCGGCTCCATGGGGCAGCACAGCGCTGACGTGTTGCAGGGGCGCGTACAGCTCACCGTTGATGCTGCGCAGCTGGCCGCCCTCGCTCACCTGCCCGCGGACGTTGAACCCAAAGCCGGTCTCGGTCTTGTAGATGGTCACACAGCGCGGACCCTGCGCCGCAGCGGCCTTGGCTGACTCGTGGTGCTGTTGCTGCTGCGTTGAGCTGGCAGGCCCGAGGCCACCAAGTCGCCCGTTGTTCCCGGCGTTCCCGACCATCGCCGTCACCGTCGCGTTCATTATAACCACTCGACACACGTCCGCGTCGCTCTCGCACAGCTAGCTCGCCAGCTCGCGCGCGCACGTACACACATACACACGCACGACACGAGTATCTCGCAGCTGTCTGCGCGTTCTGTCTCTCTTCGTACCTAGCCGACCCCGTCGTTGTTCTTTCTTCGTGGCCGCTCGTTTGGCAAGCACTGCTTTGATGCCGTTGCTGCTGCTGCTGCTGCCTTCGTACCTCCTCCTGTCTCCGCGCTTCCCCGTTGCTGTTGCTGCTGCTACTCGCTCTCTCTCACGCGCGCGCACTGCTCTTTCCCTACTCCCTACCACCCACCGTCGCCACCGACGCAACCGCCTAGTGACATCTTGCGCGGCTGCTTGGTATCTGTCTACGCCTACACCTACCGACAATGGAGATTTTATTTATCGAGAACTGTCACCACCTGTTCCCCGAGGGGCAGTTGTTTCTTGCGAATTTACGCTGCGGAATTCTTTTGTTCCGGAGCACGTGCCCAGCTCACTTGGACTCCGGCCCCTTTAAAATGGAGCATTATTTAAATTTTTTAAATGCCAAGTTTCAAGGTCAACAGGAGCTTGCGCCATCTTCTGGTGGTACAAGAAAATTACGTGTGTAAGCAAAGCTGTTGACGTGTGTGCTCCATAACCTAATCTATACACGGAGGCCCGCTTATCATGTCAGAGAGAAGCACAACAATCGTGTGCTGACGAGAATAATAAATAACAATGTCGACGGATAAGTTTCTCGATCTCGACATTAAAAAGCTGTTCGAGGAACATACTGTCAAGGATATCGAGCTGATACAAAAACAGATACAGCATGAAAGCGATCGCAAGAAAATTGAGCTGCGGACGCTCGTCGGGTAAGACTCATCGTCTTTTCATTCGGTTCTTGGTCATTTGTAAAAAGAGAATTATTTACAAATATTCTAATCTACATTTTTAAGGGAGCGGTATCGTGATCTGATACAAGCTGCTGACTCAATAGCTGAGATGAAACAAACGTCCGAGTCAGTCGTTGCCAAAATTGTAAATGTCGAGCAAACATTTCATGATTTACAACAAAAGTATCTTATCGGGTTCAAAATGGAAACCGAACAAAGGACTTTACAGAGGTAGTCAAGAATTTCATCCACAACAAATAAGAAAATAGTTGTTGTCATGTTTATTACATTAACAAATTGTTTTAGGGAAACGAATTCTATTTCTGATTCTGTCGTCATGCAGATTAAGATTTTGATGGACATTCCAGAGCAAATTTGGTCGGCTATTGACTCAAAGAACTTTTTACTTGCAACAGAATTATTTTTATTGGCTCAACATCTTAATTATAGTTTAACATTTGAAGTTGGTGATTTCAATTTAGCTGATAAATATCCAATAGTTTCTAAGCAGTGGGGGATCATTAACCAGTTCAAAAGTTTGATACTCAATTTTTGTAATGATACATTAAAGTCTATAGAGCTCCCAAAAGAGGTATTGAACATATATTAACTTATTTTGATATTTAAATTGTGTCAACATATTCATTTAATATTTATTTAATAGCTAGCTGCTAATTGCCTTGCCGCTTTAGTATTATTAGATGGATTGAATTCATCTGATCTATTAAGCAGATTGATATCATTCAGAAGTGAAACAGTTAAAGCAGTTCTTACTTCAGAGAGTGATCATAGTGTAAAAAATAAAATAAAATTATGCTTGAGTGTCTTAATGGAAACGATTCCACTTATCAGCAATTGTTTTATTAGTAAGCAATACATACATTTCATAATTCCAATTTCTGTATGAGAAATACTGTTACACTAATTATTTTTCAATTTTTCAGAATATGAAGATAATCAAGTTGGACTAGTTTCTATTTATATAGATAAAATCAAAGACAGAGATGCTTTTCTAATGCTATGCCAATTAGATATGGATGAAGAATTGATAAATAAATTCCTTCCATTAGTAGCAAAAAATCATAAACCATTTATAGAACATGAATTAAAGAAACTTCCATTAGCTGATATACAAGAAAGTGTAAATGCATGGTTCAAGTGGGTTAATCAAATATCAACAGCAGAAGTAACAAAGTTACTCAATTTAATTACCTCCGTAAAAGGAATTTACAGCATTAGAGAAGAATGTCTTCGTAGAGACATTCCTGAGAATTGGGATTCCGTTTGGGAAATATTTTCTTTGCCAAGTATTAATTTTTGGTTAGAATTTTTTCAACCATTATTAACAGAAAGGGTAAAAAGTATTTTAAATGGTAAATTAAATATTTGTTTAACTGACTTGAAAAAAGACGTTATGGAGTTATTGAACAAAGTATCAACCGAAGTCTGTAAATATCCAGAAAATGATTTAAGATGGTTTGTATGGAAAGATTCACCAGGAGATATTCCTCAAAAATTAATGGAAGGTGGATCTCTGGATAGCAAACGACCATTGTTAATGAAAGCAAGAGGTTTTTCTCCTAACATAATGAAATTGTGTTCAAATTTTGAAAATGGTTTATCTGAAGTATTATCACATTTAAAACAGTATTTGTATGAGGCAGAACAAACATCAGCAGTTAAGGATGATTTATTAACAACTGACATTTATTTAAATACTAATAAATTTTGTGATCGGAACGAAATTCAAAAATATTTACAACAAATAGGTGCAGCTTTTATTGATGATTTTGTAATTTTTATAAAAGAAGAATGTGTTGTTGAAAATCCTAAAATTGGAAGACAAGAATTAAATGCTATTGTAACTGCAAGGTTTCTTCAAGCAGTACCAATACTATGCACAAACTTCAAAGAATGTTTTACCATATCTAGGTCAACAGGATTAACACTTACTAATATGAAGTGGCAAGAAATCTGTGATACATTAAAACAAGAAAGTAATTCAATATGGTCTCTTTGGGCTAAATGTTTTGTAAAAACTATATTAATCCATAAAAGTAACTATTTAATTAAAGAAAATATTGACGATTTACGTAATAGTGCAGTTATAATGGATTGGGAGAAAGTTGTGATTGAAGAGGAAGCTGAAGAGGGAAAGAGGATAAAATCTGAAATTTTAGTACCATATCAACCAGCAGTTTATTTACAAAAGTTTTTAACTTTTATTTGTAAAAATTTAAACAAAACTATTCCTCATAC
The DNA here is from genome assembly GCA_036873485.1 of Torymus texanus. Taxonomy (NCBI): domain Eukaryota; kingdom Metazoa; phylum Arthropoda; class Insecta; order Hymenoptera; family Torymidae; genus Torymus; species Torymus texanus. Next base: position 19,707,113 of record JAYJLV010000001.1, on the reverse strand, counting down.
AATACCAAAGTATGTATGCATTTTATTTCCGAAACTTAATTAAAAACGATTATTGATTTAATAATTACAAAATTATATTCTATTACAGATCTGTTATGAATGAATTAATCTACAGTATTGCTTCACAACTTTTTGAATACTATCACAGTCTTTTGACAAATTTAGACATTCGACAAAAGCAAGCAATACAAATCTTATTTGATCTTAAATACATTACTTTACTGATGGTTCCTCGTGATAACAAAGTACTTTTTGAACAATCAAACAAAGTTTGTAGTATTGTTATATCAAAAATTGATCCATTCGATTTTGATGTTTTTTATCCATTTATAAACACTAATGTTAAAAAAGCGGTGCAAAGAACTTTGGTAAGTTGAAGCAATGTTATAAAATAATCTTTTTAAAGAAAGTTTATGGAATCTCTTTTGTATACAGAAAGAAGTAAAAAATATTAGATACATGAATAGTCTTAGTAAAACATACATATAATTTTCTGAACATAGATTTTCTTGGAGAAAGTAAAGCTAATATTATTTATATTAAGCATTTTAATAATTAAATCGTATTAATTTTATAGTTATTATTTGGCAACTTGGTCCCGCACATGGAACAATTGCATTCGATATTAGGAGCCCGAATTGAACATGGTGATGGATTAAAATCAATTAAAGACCCTCCAGGTGTATTAGCTCTCTGCACAGGTGCACCTTGGTTCCCTCCCTTGGCCGTTACTGCGCCCACAAAAAATATACCAGTTGCTGCGGGTCCACCGCCAGAAAGAGTACAGGTAATTTATAAACTATTCGAACCATTATTTTACGGTAACACTTATAAATTGTCTATTGAATAGGATATTTCTTACAATTAGATGGACGTATATTTTGGTTTATTTTAGAAGGTATTGAGAGGGCGGTAAGATGAAATGTGTTGCGTGTTTTTCAATAAGCATGCAATACTGTTTTGCGGTGTAATGACGAATATTAATAGATTGACGTGTTGCGTGTTTCTTAATATAGTGTTAATCAATTTAACTGCAACTAATAAACGTAAAACGTTTTATTGATCTATAAATACAGAAATTTATTGTTCATTTCCAGCAAAAGAAGAGACATCCGGGTCAAGCGCACGCGAGAAACGATTCGACGGGTTCGACGATAAAATCCGGAGCGGCTGCCTTCTTCGGTGCCATGGGAAGCGATTGGTTCGGCACAAGCTAGTCCAAACGTTGTACGACTTTATTTATTGTTAATGTAAATGTGATTTTGTATTATACAGCCTTTGTACATAGGACGACAATAAAAATTCGTTTATAGAAAAGAAGGAAGTTATTTGGCTTGCGACATCGATATTCATATCCAGAAAGATATACGGATATAAATAGTTATTCATCTCGTAAAAGGCAAAGACTCGATAAAAGATTTATGCACTCGGCATTTCCTTGAGATTTTTCAAGAAATTTAGAAAGCTCCATAGCGCACAGAGGAACTTATATTATACGCGATAAAACGTCCATTAGTCCTTCATAGCGGCCTTTTAAGTGCTCGTAAATCCTTCAGTTTGCCAATAGGCGAGAGAAGTACAGCAGAGCCGCAGCGAGCGGCACACGATCCGCAATGTAATGACTGCCTCATAATAGAGCCTTTATCTTCGATTGTCCTGTAAAAGAACCGGCATTCATTCATTACGCTATTGCACTCGCTTGCAAACTCGCGAATTTCCTTGTAAACTTGCAAACATCTCGACTCATTATTCCATACTGTGGCTAATTACATCCAGCAAATTTAACGGGCATTTTTCCGCTAATTTCGCGCAATCTTCCAGCTTTTCCGAATCTTCGATCTCACTTTCCAGATTTTCTTTCTCCGTGCTCGAGGGTCTGCAACAAATACAAAATTTCCCTGTACTTCAATGCACAACCATGAATTTTCACTCGTGAAATTCGCCTGCGATTTCGAAATTTCGGAAAAACAAACAAAGAAAGACAGGATATCGATTGATTTTTGTTTGGGTCGGGTTGGCGCGCGCGCGCACGCACACGTCGAGTCGAAGCTTTGTAGCGGAATGTTTGATTCGACGCGTTACGGGTGTAAAGCGTAGCTGATTGTACTTTATAAAGGTCCCGAGCGCGTGTGTCGAGTGTCGGACAGGGGGCGGGGAGTGAAGGAGAGCTTGCGAAAAACCGATTGTGTTGCCGCTACCTGAATATCAAAACGCCACTGTGCTATAGCGTTCTGCGTGCACACGCTGCTATTCAATATTTTTTTTTTCTGCGCTTGCGAGTGTACCAGAGCTTTGTGTACGCGGAAAAGCCCTGGGCGAGTATTTATTTCGGTTATCATTTTTGCGACGACGGGATACGCTTGTATAGCGTCTGATAAATTAAAGCTGGCGAGGGGAAAAATTATTAGCGCGTAGATCGTCGCGTGTCAACGTGCCTCATTCAACAGAGACACGTTCCATTGAGATGACCGAAATTTCGATGTCTCGAATTTATGGCTAGGAAAACGTTCACGTGAAATACTATATACTGTAAAATAATAAATAGTTCTACATGCTTTGTACGTAGAAACATAATTATCAGAGCAAAACTCTGGATATTAAAATGCAACGTATATATTTATTTTTATATGAGAATAATCGATTTTCCATTTATTTTATATATTATGGTGATATATATTATACAAAGCACAACGGTATATCTTGGAGAATTTAACATGACAATAAATAATTTCTAATGTCAATTTTTAAAAGTTTCTTTTCCAACCTATCGTGATAAAACCATTCAGAGATAATAATAATTATAATTGTAAACTAAGGAATCATATTATACAGTCTCAGAGGGTGAAAAGTTTTATTTCAATTTATCAAGTCTGGCTCTACATTAAGTTTTCGCTTTATCATCACAATTAGCGAACAAAAGTATAATATTTAACTTACGTGAACACTATGCGAAGGAGGTCCCCCACTAGGCCATTTTGGGCAAATGGAAATTTTGCAGATTCGCATATTGTGCGCAGTAGACACGCCCTTCCCGAGTATCCGTGACTGGAAACATTACTCATCTTTAATATTAATTGTTACAGAAGAGCTGTGTCTGCTATAAAATATTTGACTCATTAATTCTTTATAATGGTACTACCCGCGGCCCCCGGTGAAAATTTAACTTTTCCCCTCCTAAAAAATGAGATGTATTTTTCACGGTGGAAAATAAAATTAAAGGCGTGCGCGTGTATATAACGCTTTTGAAAAACACTTTACATACTTCTAATAATTATTAACCAAAGTAAGAAAAAAAAATATAAAAATACATCACTATACTGACCTTTCCAACTTGTTCTGAATAACGTCATAAACCATCCGTCTATCGACACTTCGCTCTACTGTATAGTTACCATCGACGAAGCTGCTATTTATCGTTGGCATTCCGTAATTCGCCTCGAAGTAAAAAGACACCGACACAGACTTGTCGGGGACATCAATCGGTATGCCGATAGCGAAGAAGATCTATAAAACCAATACAACAAGCGATCCATCAGCGAATCGTCGAGCTTATGGGAAAAACTCCGTGCCTTCCAATATATATGTATATATATATGTACTTACGCCCATACCGCTACCCTGGGGAAAAGCCAGTGAACGTATATGTCGGCTCACACCCGTGCTCAGCAGCTCTTGGTCGTGGTTTTTGCCGGCTAGGGCGCATCGCCAGAGCAAAAACATCATCGCTAGCAGCAACCATCCAACTGAAGCATCGGCTCTGCCGAAATTATTTTTGCTTCCTGCTGCCATTGCTGAGCCAGCATTTCTGTAATGAGACGAGTAGAGCCGGAGAAAGAGAGAGAGAGAGAGAGAGAGAGAGAATTCGCTCGCTTAATCATTCGTGCGTGAATAGTGGAAGGGTTTAGGGTACGCCTTTCAAGGAGGTTTTATTGGATTTGCCACTGGATAAATCTATTTCTTCTTTTTCTTTTCCTATATATATATACTACTGCCTCTTGTTCGCGCTTCTGATAAAATCTTATTTTGTTGTAAAATCCAGGATTATTTGGATTTATACGAATTAAAGTTCTTTCGCGATGTGACTTTCGCAATTTAAATGGCGGTAACAAGATTTTTTTCTATAGATAACAAGTAATTTTGGTATATAAATTGGATTTCCAAGTGAATTGAAATATATATATATTTAACGATAATAATTGATAGGCGAGTTTAATTCAAATGTGATGTAAATTAAAACTAAGTAACATATATAGTTTGTAATGAACTCTATGCAATTAATTTCTAATTAAACAAATAATCAACTGTTCTGTGTACTAATGACGATGGACGCATTTACCTTGCCTTTAGGCGATACATACTGCGCATTCTCTTTATAGCGGCCCGATTTCAACAATATAATTACGCCTGACACATTGCGATACTTATTCACAAAATTACAAAGCTTTTTGTCCACTACAAATGTAATGTATATGAATTTTAGATATTTTAATTATTTTATTTTTTTTTATTTTATTTAGAAAAAAAACGGACATCTCTGTCCAAATACAAAATAATACAAAATAACGGTAGCAATACAGCACATAAC
>JAYJLV010000001.1:19654767-19702428 GCA_036873485.1 Torymus texanus | reverse complement strand
AATTATCAAACGGGTGAATAAATTACAAAATAAGCAATTGTTTAATGAATTTAACAATATAATTTAACTTATACAAGAAATTTCTATTTTTCGAACATTTCTATTAAGTTTACGACTATTTGTATTGTATTTGTATTGTACTAATATTGTAAAATTTTAAAATGTTTATAATTTGAAATTTGTTATTCCGGGAAACTATATATATATATATATATAAACTCACTTAGAGTTTTTCGGAACGACGAAAAAGTCGATTAAACCTTCCTTACGGTGGAAATAAAGCAATCAAAGTTTAAGCTAAGACACGCGCGTGCGCACGCGCACGAGCAAATCGGCGATTCTAGCTTTAATTCCCTTTGGCTGAGGGACAGGGCCTGGTCGAAAGGTAGCGTACTTGAAAACACCTAGTAGTCGTTCGAATGGAATTGTTTACTCTGCAACTGCACTCGCGCTCTTACTCTTGCGAGGGCGCGCAATGTTTCAATTAAACTTTACACTCGGCCCTCTCACCCCTCCATCGTATAAACTGGCGTTAGCGCGTTCGCTCGCTCGCTCGCTTAATTTAAAGTTTATCCACAGCACGGGCCTCGACGGCAGGTCCTGCGTGATGAGAGCTCTCTGCGAGGCCGGGCAAAGGAGCGCATCGGAAATTGGAAGTGGCACCTTTCTTCAAGAGCTTCTTCACGCCGTTTTCACGTAAGTCCTTCACTCGCTACGATGCTGTTGCAACACAATAACCACTTTGCATTTTCTTCTTTAACACTTTCATCGACTTATTTGCCTTTCAAATTCCATCACTCTAATTTTACCAAGTTTATCATGCTTGTCGCTGATGCCGTTTGCTTGTCGAACCTTATGTAACTCATTTAACGACATTCCCATCTCGGAATATATATATAACTCGATATATGACGATGCGTAACCATCTAAAATGACGTAAATTCTGTAATTTACGATCTTATTAATTTTTCTCTATACTTTTTTGCGACATTTCTTTTAATTAAACCGAATTTTCCTTAATATGCTGGAAAGTTTCGTTAATTTGCTCGCCAATATAATCTATTCTGATTTAAAAAAATTTTAGGATAAGAAATGATGGGACTAGTTTTGAGGACGAGGAGGACGCGCAATACGATTACGCGCACAAATCCAATGGAAATTGCGCTGAACTTTATCCAACTTGCAAACATTCTATTTATAGTTTGAACTTTTGAAGAAAGTTATTGCAGGATAGAAGATGAAAAATATAAAACGCTAGAGTAGTTTTTCTCTCTTTTATCCTTCTTCCCAAGACATTGGCCAAAAAATTAAAAAGAATCTAAGATATATAGAAAGTATTTCAAATAAAAGAAAACCATAAATTTTTGTATTATGTGAGGCGCAATACGTTATTTATAAAAGTGTAAAAAGAATAGTAAATAAGAATATTTTTGTAAAAATAAATATTACTTTATACCCGATCGTATATACAATAGATATATTGTTTTTCATTCATCTCCTAATTTGGGTTCCAATAATCATTTTTTATTTTTAAATCCTTTCCGCCTTGATTAAAAATTATTGACCAAAATTTTGTTATTTCTACTGCTAGAAATTCGTTATTTTATTCATCCGAACTAGTAAGTAAATATTAAACTAATTATTCAATAAATTTAGTAATTGTCGAGTTACAAAGTGATAAGGATCTAACATAAATTGTTCAAACGTCTGTCAAATCATCTTTCATTAACTAATTATTAAATTGATATTTCCAGAAGTTAAACGTTGTATAGTGATAGAGTCCATGGAATTATTTGAAATGATGTGTGTAATACATTTTACATTATATATTTTGAAATATTTTCGATAACTTTAGAATAGCAGTAATAATTTATAAGTATAACGCAATATCTTTTTATAAAATTAAACTATAATATCCGATTACTTTATCGGCGGTCATAAGCTTGATAGAAAGTTTGTAATTAAAGATTTAGGTGTGATATTTGACTCGGACTTATCCTTCTCTCATCACATAAATTATGTAGTATCCAAAGATTCTAACCTAGTTGGTTTTATTAAACGTACAACGTCCGAGTTTAGCGATATATCTGTCATTATATACTTATTCAAGACGATCGTTATACCGACTTTGTTATATTACTCTCAAATCTGGTCTCCGTACATTAATATACTGATAAATAAAATAGAGTCCGTACAACATCGGTTTCTTCGTTATTTATCATTTAAAAGTAATAGAACAATAATGAATCGGCTGGAGCACGATTACACAGATATCGCTACACATTTTGATATTCAAACTATCAAATCGTTACATCGCTACCATGATTGTTTGTTATCGTTCAAAATTACCAACAACTATATAGATAGTAATTAAATTAGGAATTTATTTATCCAAAGATTTTTACAGGAGGAAACATGTATCTCTAATTATGGTTTTTTTCTACGGTCAATCGTATAAAACGTTTGTATAATGCACTTCCGACTAACGTGAGGACAATTTCTAATGTTGCAGCGTTCAAACGCACATTGAACTCGTTTAGAAAAAAATATTAATTTTAAGACTATTTATCTTGTACCTTGACACCAAATATGTTTAAATTCTGTATATCAAGGATCGTTGTGCCCGTTTAATTAATTAAATAAATAAATAAAATAAAAGTCTGTTCATAATAATCCAAGTGTATAATGTGATAATTGCAATTTTCTCTGTAATTCGTTCTCGTCAAAAACACGTGCAGTATAAAAATATACACCCTATTATCTTCCTCTCGTTATTTCTTACCATTAACAGAAAGTTTGCAGCAATTAAAAAAAGTGATCGACGATGTAATAAACGTTTTTAGAACCTGTAAAACATACATAAAACCAACACGAGCACAGCCATGACGTTGCGTATACACGTCAAAAACAACAAAACAAAAAAAAAAAAAGGAGAAAGAACCAAGCGCTCTCGAGGCCCATCCATTTAACACGGACGCCGGTGAGAAGAGGTAGCCTCGACATGGGTACATCGTCGGCTGTGTGCAGTAAGCGGTTTACCTCCTCAGCCAGTGGTAACTACTCGACGAGGTAACGCGCACGCGCGTACGCCTATTCCAGTCATAAATTCCTCTTCTTTTCCGAAAAAAAAGAGAGTGAGAGAGAGAGAGAAAAAATGAGACGTGAAAGATACACGAAGCTGTTCGTCTTGATCCTTTTTCTGGCTGGCTACGGTCAAGGCTCATATGAGCCCGGCAATGTCACCCTGTCAAGATCTACCCGGGAGGTCGATGGCAAGTACAAGTATCTCATATTTCCGCAGGGCAGCAACGTTCAGGTACGTGTTCTTCTCTTTGCTCTTTAACGATGTTTTCTTACTTATTAGTTTTTGAAGAATTCAGGCGTGACTCGGCATGTTTTTGCTCCGGCTTAATCAACCGACTAATCACTCACGTCGAGGCTTTTGCATCTCTCGACTAATTAATCTTCATATATTTTAAGAGGACTTTATATAGCACTTAATATATTACTTGTTCCACTTGTCACCTCGCCATTATCCTTTGAAACGTATATAATTAAACTGCAGACGATATAAATATATTAATATAGATCAATTCGGTAATTACTTCTACTATTATATCATATATTTTATTCCATTTAAAATATAAGTCCATTAGCGAATTCTCTGCCATTATTTCGTAATGGCAAAATCGATCCACTTTTAACGTCTATATATATATATCATTATATTCCGATATACACGTAATAGAAGAAAAGCGATGTGGGTTAATTTAGCCAAGATAGAGAGAATCTAATTGACACGTAGACCGTTTGTTTTTGTCTGCCGACAGTTGATATACTGCTTGACCATCGGGGCACTCGCAAAGCCCGAAGGATTTTTTACGATCGGCGTAACCGCGGGCCTGGCTTACGAGTTGCCCTACCGTAGAACCGTGCCGTACAGGAAACCTGCGGAAGTATATCACCGCAGGAGCAGACGAGACCTTTACCACAAGCTTGAGATAATGCTCAAGGCGTAAGTACACACATATACATATACACACAAGTTGTCTTCATTATATGTCTCTTTCTCGCGTGTATATAAAAACAATGTCCAAAACAAAGACGACACTATATATACGATGACGCGGTGTTTGGTACTTTTTCCCTCCCGTGGGATTTCCGTTTCCGCGTATAAAAAACTTGTACCCGTTCCTTTATGACACGAGATGACGGATGTAAAGTTAGCTTGGACGGTTTCTTTTCTCTCTCAGATTTATCTCGTTATTAAAATTTAAAATCGAGCAAAACGTTGAATAATCGGTAGGAATGTTTAAATTTTTACGTTAAACTATATTTAAATACAATGTATACAGCAATCATTGACCTGCAAAGACGTTGTATATGTGCAAGTATAGCACTGAGAAATTCAGCACTCGAGGGCATCTAGCTACCGGCACTTGGTTGCTCTCGAGGGTCGCGTCGTCGTCGTCCTCTCGTCGACATGCTTCTCTATATATACCAACGCGCGTATACGGATAATCCGATCGCGTCGAATTACAGAATCCGAAATGACACGGGATAGCCGTTAATTTGGATAGGGAATCCCTTTGCTCAAGCGCGCGCATCGTATAATTGAACTGGGACGATTGAATAATGCGTTTATATCTGGATGTGTATATGTGTATGGGTACTAAAGGCAAGGTAAGGATGGTCGCAGCTGTGTCCTCAAGTCACTCTGTGAAGCTGGAAAACGGAACCGAAGGCAAATGATACTGGATGTAGATGAGACAGCAACGAAGAGAACCTTCCTCGAGGAGATCCTCCACTCGATCTTCACGTGAGTCTTTATGCATACAACGCGTACTCTTTATATCTCACTCTTCTTGAGAGAGTGTCAGTACAGAGGAGTGAAAAAAAAAATATGAATAATGCGAGTAAGAGAGAGAGAGAGAGAGAGAATGTTGATTGCTTGTTTTTTTCTCGACTCTTTCAGCTTTCCCGCGTATTCTGGAGCCGACGAGGACGAGGATGAAGTGCTGCCTACTGAGCGAAAACTGCGCAGCCAGGAATACGACAGGGCTTACGCTGTGGAACATGACTGTGACGAGCTCTTTGCCGCCTCCTGTCCACAGCTCTTTTGAATACGAAGCGCATTTACATGGACGAGCCGCTTCGAGAAAACTCGGGACTGTCTCTTTTGCATTTTTTTCACGCGCTCGCGTTCTCGCTTTACGCGCCCTTTGCTATTCATTCTAAATTTACTTTTCATTTCTATTAAAGCGATTCTGATCGATAACACTTTCCTAGTCGTAGTTATTACAACCGATAGCACTGAAATATCTCGTATTATAGGAGTTATATATATATATATATAAAACTCCTCTCGGACAATTGTTCCGATTGATTGACTCGCGCTATGAATAATTTATCGTTCGTTGAAATGTGATTGAAGAATTTTTTTAATCGAAAACGAGGTGCTTCCCATACCCGATATAGTTGTAATTCACTTTGAGAGTTAAAGCATTCTAATGTATATATATATAGTGAGACATTTTCATATATGTATATGCGGCTATATATAGATAGAACAGAACGACATGCCAGAAGCAAATAACATTGTAATGCGCTCGCGCTCGCATACTAACGCGGTCTGTATATATACTAAAGTCAGAGTTTAGGCGAAAGGAAATGAAACAACAAGATGTAACAGGACCTTCCTAATCGTACGAGGAGTAGTTACGTTAACTAGAAGTGTAACAGCTGGTGAAACATTGCTTTATGAAAATATACCTTGAGATTTATTTATTTTGTTAATAAACTATATTAATAAACAATCTCTGTGAGTCTTCTTACAATATCTTTTTTATTATAAAAAAAACAATTATTTTATATTTACAACATTTTCTTTTCTTTTCCATATACTATTATCTAATATACATATAACACTTGAATACACAACCCATTGAAACAATGTATACCTATATATTGCTATCGTCCTTCAGATTATGACGTTTCAACAAGCCGCATATTAAAATATATAAACTCAGAGCTGTAAACGCGAAGCTTAAAAAACGAACGTCTTTAAAACGACCATTACCAAGCGAGATAAAGAGAAGGAGAGTAAGAGTACACCGCACACACACATATATATATATATAGAGAGAGAGAGAGAAAAGTGTATTCCCCTCGCAGTATACGCGTATGCACTTTCGTGGTGTGGTTACAGCCGTGTATATATATATATATATATATACGTATACGCGCCATATGTGCCCTGCAAAACGCGGAGTTATGTTTAGTCAATGTTATCTGCATCACTGTCTGTCAACTAGTCTACGCCCCGTGCACATATGTGTGTATATATATATATATATATATATATATACACACACACACGCCCGTATAACACTCGACCGACCCGCGGCAAACTTTACAGCGCATAATCGCACACGAGTGCGCGTATATCCCATTCACTTCTACAACTCTCATACTGCTGCTGCTGCTGCTGCTGATGCTGTGCTACCGCGTCTTATTTCTCGCCATTATTTTATGCAGATTGAATGTCGGTTTATATATATGTCAGATCACTCTCTAGTTTTTTTCTTTTTTTTTTTTCTAGCGAACGTATGTTTATTAATTTTATGAGATCTGCGTATATTGGAAAAGTCATTCCGTCGTTTCTATTTTATCGGGTGTTATTTTCTATCGAATACAACGTTTTTTTCTTTTATGTATATTAAATCATAAATCTAAAAGTTGAAGTACTGATGAAATGTAGAAGTATTATTATTAATCAGTGTTCAGGTTAAGTATAGCGCAGGTAATTTATTCGTCTGACACATAAACATAACAAAGTAGATTGACATATGCACTTATATTTCCTCGATGCATATATATATATATATATATATATATATATATAAATAACCAATCGAAGATAAATAAAAGAATACAAGTGAGTATACTGAAAACTGCCTTGTCTAGAACACTTTATTGACGAAAAAAAAAAGTTAGGAAAAGTGGCACCACCGATCGTTATAACACTGTTTATTTAATCCGTCTGCGCGCGGATTAGCGTCTCTCTTGGGCGATAGCACGACGGCATAAATAATTCATATAACCGCGCGTACATATAAGCGGCCGCGAAAAAGGAACAAACACAGCGCGCGAAGGTGCGAGCGTTCTAAGAGAAGGAAGAAGAAGAAGAAGAAGAAGAAAAGAAAAAGAAGGTCCAAAAGAGAGAGAGAGAACAGCCGTCTCTCTCTCTCTCTCTCTCTCTCTCTCTTTCTTTCGATTATCCGTAATATAAATCGGTCGTCATGATGGGGGTCGGTTAATAAGCGATGGCGAGCTTACCTCGGGAGATTTGCGCGCTTATAGTGCGCAACGTGTGTGTATATATATACGGCGAGTGCGCAGTTTATATGGAGATTATCGACGCCTGAAGAGTAGATGACGGTTTCTGTGTGCGCGCGCTGCTGGTTAATGGGGACATGAGGGAGAGAAAGAGGGAACGAACGTTGTTATACTGCCGAGTACCCGCAGATCCCTAGAGAGCCACTTGCTCGCCACTAGCCACTTTTTCACACACTTTACAAAGCTATGATTCTCCTTCGTCCTCTCTCTTCTCTCGCTTATCAATCACTCTCTCATCTTTCAATCTCGCACGTATATAGTCTATCCTGCTATCCTCTATCTTTTATCCAACTGCCCTGGAGCAAAAAACCTCTCTCTCTCTCTCTCTCTTGTGAGATAAAGAGAGGGTCTCTGTGTTGGTTTTTCCAGTTAACGCCTTCCACGTGACTCTTCCAGTCGAACATACTCGCACACGTATGTACAAATCTTCTCTTTCCCGATACTACTCGCAAACGTTCACCAGAAAGTCCACGTCGCGGTCCCACAGATATGCGTCTCCTCGTGCTTGTGGTACTGACGTTTGATTTCGCGGTTCCTTCCAATACCGACACACCACCACCACCACTGCTACTTCCTAGTGAGTTATGTCTTGCCAACGATACTACATCTTCATCAGGGACTCACGTAAGAAGACGTAGATCATTAACCTTTCCAAAAGGAAGCGCTTTTGTTGTGAGTATATTGGAAATTATATATCAATATACAGGTATAATATACATATACTATATAGTTAATATTGTTTGGTATAGCTCACAGCGACGCTACTCAAACCCATTCAGACGAAATTTCCGACCAACTGGAATCTTGACATGGAATTCGACATGATCTGGCCAATTCCAAAGGGGGTTAATGTACGCAAGCCACTACCTCCGCCTATGAGAAGGCAATCGTTACCTATGAGGAGGCCGCCGATTTGGCCGCACAGACGGCATCGACGAGATCTCTATGCTAATATCGAATTGGCATTAGACAGGTACTACCTTCCACTTGTTCTATTATATAATGTTTCTCATTATTACCCTTTATACTAATAACTACGTTATATTTCTTTTTAGCCAAGGTTTACCAGGAAATCAATGTATACTGCGAACAATTTGCGAAGCGAAATTTATTCTTAATCCACCAGGTGTTTCTCTCATCGAAGACGTGCTTCGAGTTATCTTTAGGTACCGTACACCATTTCTCAAATATTATTCAACATCTATATTAGATTGTACAAATATAGAACATTAATTTTTTTTTAGCTACCCCATGATGAACAGCCCTTTGGTCTACGACGTCTACGACAAAGCATATGCGACTCCTGACGATTGTGACACAGCCTACCCATGTCCATTCTCCATCCTCGACGTACTACTGAATTACCCAACGCATGTATAAATTAATGTAAATAAATCGTGTCTATATATATATAAGTGCAGACACTCATCGACCTTGAACGTTACACTTATATATATATATATATATATATAATCGACGATAACGACGCGCAGAGCCGTGATAATAAGGCCGATATGCGAGGTGCCAGGTCGAGCGAGGATTACCGAGTACGTTGTAGGTCTGGAACAGACACGGTAGAGAGAGAGAGAGAGAGAGAGAGAGAGAGAGAGAGAGAGAGAGAGAGAGAGAGAGAGAGAGAGAGAGACGAAAAGCTCGGCACGCCACGCGCGCAGTGCAGCAGGCAGTCAAGAGGTTTACGATGGATAGTCGTAGTACACCGCAGCAGCAGCAGCCGTGCACAGTATAGCGAAGCAATACCGAGCCGACAATCTCGGCGAAATATTCCCTCTGCGTGATATCCCGTGCGGTCGCTCCGGGCAACATCACCGATCAGCTGCTCTTTATCTTTATCGCCTTGTTTTCAGTGATTACACATACGCGCTCGTTCTCTTAGTGTATATGTATATATATATATATATATATATAACATAAAGCGCTTAAAGAGCTCGATAATCGGTGCGGTAAATGTAAACTCAGCTATATGATTTCCTGTGGATGAATTTCACTATTATATATAAGTTGCGCGGTTTCAAATCGACGCCCGTACGATGGGTTCATAATGCAGAAGCGACCGAGCGTAAGACCGACCACTTATCCTCGAGGCTGCGGGGTTAATTAAAACGAACTTGCGGAAATTAATAAATCGCTTCGTTAAGAGCCGTCGGCGACGGAGACGCGCGCGCGCGCACACAGCTCGAAAGAAAGTCGCCCGCGAATTATTCAACCATGTTTCAACTAATTCAAACGCTTTTTGCCCGAGAAACTTTGTACTATACTATTTGAGGCCGGAAGTACATTTATATATATACGTGTGTATGTGTGTGTATATATATGTATATATCGACCGATCGTTGGAAGAGATTCGAGTCGAATGAATGTCAAGTCCTCTCTCTCTCTTTTCATCTCGTGCACGTTTTAAATCCTTTTAACGCGCTTTATAGCGTAGTTAAAAAGCAGTTATATATAGCTATTAAAACTTTTTCATTTATAGCGTAATGATAAATTAACACGAAATATCATCTGCCTATCCGATGCTGTATATATTATATATACATATATTAAAAATCGATCGCGTAACCGTGTATAAAGATTCCGAATTACGAAACGAATGCGCATAGCGGTTGTACCTCGGACTCAATACGTAAACACACACATACACATATGTATGTATATTACGAAAAGCGTTAAAGACGTTATGCATTAGCGCGTAGGCGTGATGCGCGCGCGCGCATGGACGGTTGAATGAACCGTACCGTTGCGTCCGACGACCCTTGGTTCTCTCTCTCTCTCTCTTGCGCTACCTGTTAATCACATCGTAAACTCACTGAGAATGCGCGAGGTGAAGAATCTCACTTCCCCTCCTCCTCCTCCTTCCATTTCACCCTGTCGTCTGAAAAGCTTTACAGCGCAGTATTCCCGGTGAGCGAGCGAGAGAGAAATGTGCTGTCAATCGCATTCTCGACCTGGCGTCCGCATAAAGGTTGGAAAGGGAGACGATAAATAAGACCGGTAAGTGTGCTGAACGATACCACATGCCTTTTAACTAAAAAACCTCTTTACTCTGCGGTGTCAACATTTACGTGTCTTAATCGAAATGCGACTTTGTAGATGCTTGTCAATAAGTGTTATAAATATACGTGAAAATTGTATTGTGATTCTTGTGATTTTTATCATTGTACTCGGTTATTTCGTTTCGTATATTATATACGTATACATTATTTTTTGTTTCTGTGTCATCAACAAGAGTGCGCTGAAAGATATTATGTAAAATTATTTCGAAGGTATATAGAGAAATCTTACGAAATACTTTGTTTCAATAGTTCGTATAGTGTATGAAATGGAATTCGGTATATGAAAAATTCGCCGGGGATATTCGCTGAGAAAACTGTGTTTCTTTTTGCGAAGTTTACTGAAATTGCGAGTCTTACCGTATCTATATCTGTTTCTACTGATATATAACTTCAATACGTATAACTTTTTAAAAACGATTCAAATAGTTTTTCAATATTGTAAAATTCAACGATGGATTCAATATTAAATCAGTTTGTATAACCTAAATAATAAATATATTTATTTTTCGAATCTCACTGAAATCTATAATATTTTATGTACCATAAACATCTTCTCTTTAACCAATTATAAGCTTGTAACATTTAACACTGTAATATATATTATTTCACATAATAACTATTATGATAATGAACTTTGAAAAGATGTTTCCTCTTATATTTAATTAGAAATACTAAACTGATACCTTGACATTTAAATTTCAAATTATTTGATTCGAATCGTAATATCTATACTCTTTGCGCGCCTCTTGAGAGTGCCGCTAATCAGATCGGATTTTATGCTGCTGGCGTTGTATCCAGTGATAGCTTTTCTATAAATAAATCATTCAAGATCCCGATTAAAACGCGCGATTAAAAGAAATATAAACAAAATCCATTTACCCTATATATACACTTGTCATTAAACAACAAATATCCATTAAAGTGTAAACCAGACAGGACGAATCCGTCCACGATTGCCGGGAGACGAAAGTATCGATGTCGATAGTCGATTGGCTACATCGGACCGATGACATTAAGAAAATAAGGAGGGGCTCACTCGTATATATATATGTGTGTGTGTGTGAATATATGTGTTTGCGCGGGCGCGCAGAGTTATTTGTCGAGTCGCGTCGAGGGCTCGCAGACAGAGAGAGAGAGAGAGAGAGAGAGAGACGACGGTACAAGCCTGTATCGATGTCACCTATCGATCATTTTCCCTCCTGTTTCTCCGAGAACTAACAATTTCCTGCTTCCTAAAGAGCTTACTCGAGTGAGTTACGAGATATTTCCTCGGCCAAGAGAAGAATCGATCTTCCCGCCGCACGGGAAGTTCTATCTGCCGTAGCGGCGGCGGCGGCGGCAGCGGCAGTATAGCGTTGGTGCGGTGGCGGAGAGAGCGCTGAAATACTTTTCTCTTTCATTTTCTGCCCTCTTCTTCGTTGCTACCGTCGTCCCCCTTATACACCCAAGTCCGGGACGTTCTACCCTCCGCTCGTAGTCAGCCACGATGGCCTATAAATTTCTATCTCGTTGCTGTATATATATATAGGCACAGACGCGATTGAGCAAAGTCGGCCGTCGGGATATGAGACAATAAACACGAGAGAGAGAGAGAGAGAGAGAGAGGAGATATAGAAGGGCTGCTTTAAGTAATGCGTGTATTTTTGCTTTTAACGTCGCGCAGACTTGTGGTGAGTATATACGACGAGTTCTACGTTGTAACTGTATATATATATAAGTGCGGCCGCTTTATTCGTTTGCGGCTGCGCGCTCTTGATGCGCCTCACAACGCGCGAGTTATTTGCCTCGTACTTAATAGCGCGTAATGCCTTGATAATGACCGACACTATACAAGATTCGTGTGCTGCATTATTCTCATTTTGAGCGAGTATACACGCGTATAATATGATTAAACAATCGTTATATCTTCTGCTAAGTTTTCATTGATCAAAGAGTTGAAAAGGTATCTTTTCGTGGTGCAAAGGGCAAGTATAAAATTATTTGAAAAAGCCCTCGAAGATTACGTTGAGTCGCAGCTCCTCACGAGAGAGATTTTCGAGTTGAAAAGTTTGCCGGCTCTCAGGGAAAAGTTAGTCGGTGATACGGGGTGTGCAAAAAAGTAGCGGCGGCGGCAGCTCTTGGGGAAAACACACGCTTGACCTTCTGAATTCGAGACAACACAAAGGATGAGAGAGAGAAAAGGAGAAGGAGGAGAAGGAAAAAGCGGGCCTGCGACTTTGATTCGGTTGGACTTTAAGTGGCGTCGCTGCGTTGCTTGGATCTGAGGGTAAGAGGGAAAGAGAGAGAGAAAGGAATGCGACAATATCCTTCTGCCGACTGTTCGGATTCCTTCTCGCCTCGCGCGACGAGATCGAAGAGGGCAAATCGTTTCTTTGCAGCTGAGAAATACGCGTACGTAGCGAAACAAAGCGGGAAGTAAAATTGATGTGTAATCACGCGGGAATGTTCAATCCACTTGACATCGGAGAAGCCTCTTTTAAAGGAGGGGAGGAGGAGAGTTAAACCACGCGCACGAGTTGCAACGACTCGTCAAGCTACCGACACTTATTACCTTTTCACATCGAGAGAGTGTCCCATTGTCTCTCTTCACGTTCTTCTATGCTAATCGCTTTTTCCATCTTTTTTCGTACGAGCTGTTCGCAAAAAAATAATGCTTTCGTAGTGTTACGCGAGACTTGGGTTTCATCGTGTTTGCTATTATCGTGAGTGTCAAATTTTATTGAAAACAAAACTGACATTTTGGTTTCATTAGGGATTTTAATGTTGATCAATGAATTTAGTTTCGTAATTTGCTTATTTCCTCGCGAAGAGAAACTCTTATATTACTTTATTCACAAAGTGTGTTATGTTCTTTGCTTCCGTCTATGAGTTCAGGAATATCATTAGTCATTGAATAAATTTGGGATTCATCTTCATAATTCATTGAATAAATTCCAGACATGTATTTCTTCTTACTTATACTTGGAAACTAACTAATTTAACGCAGTTTATGCTGTTTGTATAATATGCTGGGTCACTCGAAAATTACTAGCATCTTTATTATATAGGATAATAAAATTTTTATAAACAAATAAAAACGTATTTGGATATAGACAAATGAATATTTCTTAATAGTTGAAGAAATTATTATCGTTAACAGATAAGAAACCATTCGTTTGAGATGTTTTCTGATATTAAATGCATGGTTTCTTAACGATTAAGACGTATTATTTGGTTTGCAAAATGGAAGGACAAAATCATATTCCTTAACAATTGAGACATATTCCTTAATTATTAAGACATACGAATTTGATCATAAGAAAACGGATTATTTCTATTAATAGGAGGAGAATTTAATACTTTAAATTATTTCTTCATAATAATTTACTTTGCGTTTATCAGAAATACTACTCGATTTAAATGAATAATTCATTAATTACAAAGATTCTTTTTTCTCTGTACGCAGAAAAAGAAATCTTTCTATTAAAGGAATGTCATTAACTATATTAACGAATCGACATTTGGATTAACGAATTTTTTTGTTAATAATTAAAGAAATTCATTAATAGTTATATGAAACCACTCGTTTAACATTGTTTCGTATATTAAAGTCATGGTTCCTTAACTATTAAGACATATGAGTATCATTATAAGAAAACGGATTTTTTTATATCAATAGCAGGAGAATTTAATACTGTAAATTATTTCTTAATAATAATTTAATTAGCATTCATCACAAACACTACTCTGGTGTAGTATTTAAAAGAATAATTTATTAATTGAAAAGATTCTTTTTTCTCTGTGTATACCAATAATTATCCACTACTTTCTGTTTGTCTCTCTACAGCCATGTTACCAGTCAACTCTTGTACAAAAATAATTATCCTGACGGCCATAATATGCTCATTATTCATTACAACGGCAGACTCTGGCAAAGGCGAACTGTTATCCCGAAAGAAGCGCTATGTCGTCTTCCCGGAAGGCTCAAGTTTCTCGGCAAGTATATTATAAACGAATTAACACCTCCTAGCTCAAAGCAAAGATATAATAATGACGTTGAGAAATCCGATATAACACACACGTTTCAGATCGCCCTCTGTATGACCGTACATACCCTAACTCCCGACAATATATTCACGGAAGGCCTCAATTGGGGCATTTCTTACGACCTACCAAACGAGAGTAAACCTGAGCTACAACCATTTCTTCAGCTACGCAAGGACAAACTGAAGCCTGGCAAATATTACAAGACTGAGAAATACGGAGAATCGAAGCTACGCGACCAGTATAACAAAGCTGGCGACGTTTCCTGGAATAATGAGGGAAAGTATTACCAGTTGGCTGGAGCAAAGAAGTATTATAGCAAAGCCGATTACCATTATTTGCAGAGACGGCATCGCCGGGATCTTTACAACAAAATCGAAGTCATTATCAATGCGTAAGTGGCATGCGCAATCGTATATATACATAGCCAATTGTAACGGTGAAATAATGACCCTTCTATATCGGGAATACCAGTACGCGCTAGAGTTAAAAGATACGATACACGAGAGAGAAAAAGAGATAGAGACGTCTCGAAGGCGTCGCGACAATAGACGTTTATCGATTATTCGCCGTAACGGAGGGAAAAAAAACTGTCCCGCAGCTCCATGGCACCGACTGAAATGAAATGCGGCAAGCCGACGTTCACCGTCATGGGCCGAGAGAGAGAGAGTGAGAGATAATCCGATAAAATCCTTTAGCTTCGATCGGCCGCTGTCAAAATGTGCCTGCGGTCGCGTCGACCGCGTCTGCTTTATTTTCGGAGAAGTATAATGAAGGTGACACGCGCACACGCGCGAACAAATGATGTTAGACTACCGCAAAGAAAAAGTCATCTCATCACATTTTCAAAATGTCGCGTATCGGCGAGTATATACGACACGTAAGATGAAAGTTATGCTTAAGCGGCGAACTTGACCCTTCCTTCCTTCCCCTCCTCGCGCGTGCTATTCCGAAGGCAACTTTTGGTCAACTTTTCCTTGCCTTCGTAAATAGATAACAGCAAGCGGCTAAAAGAAGCCTTTGCTAGTGGTAAGAGTTACGACTATTTTCTGCTCCCCCGGTAGCGAATAAATATACTTGTTTGTTTTGACGAGGCTGACATTATTTCTTCTTCCCCCCTTTCCCATCCTGGTAAAGCTCGAGCTCGTTAACGGACAACTTTAAATCCAGCCGCTTGAAGAATAAAACGCGCAGCCTCTCGAGTGACATCGGGGGAGAGAGAGAGAAAAAAAAGGGGGATATTTATCGTTATACCGTCTGTATGACGTTAACGCATCCCTTGGGAACCTCGAAGCGGAGCTAATGAAAATATATATAATGTATATATAGTATATATTGTATATGTATATATATATATGTATCCGAAACAAGAGGGCCACACGGACGGGGATAATTAGACGTGAGCATCGGTTCAAGTGAATATTATGAAATTTCCGATAGTTGTCAGGATCCGCAACTATGCACATCACTGGACGTTCACGTGTATCCCTCTCAACGACTTGTAATCTATCATTAACGTTTATATATAGCGACGTGTCCCGCAAAACCGCGCAGGCGAGCAAGCGAACGCAGAGTAATCTTCATCGTTAAACCAGCGAGCGATATTGCATTCTCGGGATCGGGTATATACCGGCCGCACTGTCAACTGATACAATCGCACTCGCAATAAATCAAAACTGTCGTAAGTGTGTATATGTATGTGTATGTGTGTACCTATCGCTATACGTACCCGCGAAACGGTAAATTTCTTGGGAAATTCCATTATATATATACGTATAGAGGATGGGTGAAGAGCTTGAGTATATAGCATCAGATTTTTTAGCTAAATTCTCAGCGCTATACTCGCTCTTGAACTAACTCCTCGTGCGCCGATGGAAGAGGGCTTTTTCGATCAGCAAACATCGGGCTTAACTTGCTTTCTCTCTCTCTCTCTCTCTCTCCCCTTCTACGTAGAAGCGCGTGCGCGTGGTGGTGCTCTCTATCTCCATCTCCGTTCCGCTCCCTCGCGCGGTTACAGCCTCTTAGAATTCACCCCCGCGAGCGTTCCTGTTCCTCGGTGGGAAAGTGAGAGAGAGAGAGAGGGAGGGAGGGAAGCTCCTGAATTAATGGTTTACATTTACTCGGATCGCCAATCCCAACTGTGGAAGAGAGAAGGAGGGAGAAGAGGCTAGGGAAAGCACAGCCTCGAATATATAAGAGGAAAAGACGAACGGTCCGACGGACGCTTTCTCTCTCACTCGCGGCCCCAATAAGAGACTTCGGAAGCTCTCTGCCAAGTTGTTGCCTCATTGCTTTTGCACGAATTGCTGGTAAACAGGAGGCCTCCTCTCCCACTTGTAACAAATGTATGTACAAAAACTTTTATATCGGAACCCTACTCTCTCTCTCTCTCTCTCTCTCTCTCTCTCTCTCATTCGTTCTCCTTCTTCTTCTCACTCCCTTTCTCCGATAATAAGAATCCTTCAAACTTTGCGGCGAGGCCCTCGAGTGTCTAAAGAAATTCTCGATGCTGAGAACCGCTTCAACAGTGTCTTGTTTTCAGTAATTGCACGCCGGATAACAACTTTTTTACCCCCCCTCTCTCGTTCCTCTCTTCCGATCGCCTAAAGGCAAAAGGATTAGAATTGTCAGTTTTTTACATTAGCCAGGGCGATAATCCATTGGATATGAACGCTCGTTATTGACAAGCCGTCAAAAGGGGTAAGGAGAAATTGTTTTGTCGGAATGATGCGAGAGGAAAAACATACAAGCAAGTCGCGTCTTTAATCTCAGGGCTTTGTTACAGGATGGGTTTCGATGGACGAAACTGTATCTTACGCGCACTCTGCGAAGCTTCTCAACGTTTCATACCAAAGGGGAACAGCCTACTCGAGGAGATGATGAGGATCGTCTTTACGTAAGTATATATGTGTGTGCGTGTGTGTCTGTATATACGTGCAGGTTTTCTTCTTGTGTGATCATCTCGCTGGGGACGAATTTCTCTCTTATCACGCCCGGCGAGAGGTCGCACGCGTCGAGAGATAAATAAGGAAAAAGAGAGAGAGAAAGAGCAGAACTCGAATTGGCTAAATTCACTCCCAGAGTTAGGGAGAGAAAGAGAGAGAGAGGGACGAGGTATACCGGGAGCACTTTATTGGCTTTCCGACCGCTAATTAGACGCTAGAAACAAACCTCGGCCGACCGGAGCTCTCCACTCTCTCTCTCTCTCTCCCATTAGGGAACTATCTTGCTCACTACTATTTCCTGCTATTATTGCGATTCTTGTAACAACCTAGTTTTTGATACAGACAATGTTCTATAGGCTTTTTCGATGGAAGTGAAAAAATGTAAGAAAAATACGGGAAAACGTTGTAGCTAAAAAAAAAAATGAAAAATACATCGTTGTATTGCGTTTGTACGATAAAACTTTAAAAAAAGACGTTTAAAGTGCTATTAATTTCTAATTTCAGTGAAATTCCATTTGTTTTTTCAAGGAAAAAAGAATAATACTAGAATGTTAATGATTTCAAATAATATAACTATTTACATGATAAGAAACAACGAAAACCCAAATGAAAACACTGTATATAAAATAGAAAAATGTATATATATATCGATAAGTATTTAATCCTGTACAAGCTCCAGACATCTCCATCGCAAAAAGTCTCTTAACGTTGCATTTATTGTTTTTCCAAACAAAAGCGAAAATCGATGAATACATGTCTCTCTACGAGCTACAAGTTAAAAATGCATTTTAAAGTACATCAACGGCGCGGAGAAATAAACAGCAAGACTATATATATATATATATATATACTAAACACGCGTAGAGAGAACGTCGAACGTGTAGACGCGCTCGCGTAATGGCAATAAAGCGTATGTATGTATATATATACAGCATACACCTCGTGTGTTGCAGATTACCACTGAAGAGAGTGTTTTCCTTCGAGCCGGAGGAACACCACACGTACACCGGTGCCCATAAAGCTGGCCACGAGGGCCGAAACTGCCTAGCCATGTTTCCTGGCTGCAGCTTTTCTCTCATAGACATGGCCCTCGGGAAATATAACGTACCGGACTACGACGACGTTGGTACAGTAGCTCCTGTTGGCTTACCTGACGACGACGACGAAGAGGACGACGTCGACGTGAACGCTGTTGTTGCTGAACGACTGGCCGGAAGTTTAAACGCACCGGATCTACGATACACGATGAAGTGAAAAAGAGGGTGAAAGGGGATGGGGGGATATAATGTAGCGAAGCTTATGTTTTATTTTGTAAGCTTCTCTCTCTCTATGGATCGCGTCGATGCGAGGCGCTTTTATTTTTAACTGCCTTGTCTGCGCATTTTTTCCTTCGCTTGTACAACATTTTATTGGAAATATATATATATATCTATATTTTCTTTTTTATCAATATCGCCGGCATTTTTCACTTTCTCAGCAGCGAACGGCCATCACTATATACTTCTTTGTGTACTTATTTTCTTGCGTATATATTATCTGTGTATATATTGCTCTCTTTTGGATTGTATACGAACGTTTAAAAAAGAACAAAAAATTATACTTCCTCAGAGGTTTAGCGCTTTTATTTTTTAACGGACCGACCGTATATATATATATATATATATATATATATATACACACATTAAACGTTATATCGAAGTTAAAAATCGAATCGCTCGCGCTGTCGCACACGTCTTTACGTCAACTTTTTTTTACGAGAACGAGAGAGAGAAAAAGATTTTACGTTTCAATACAGCAAACTCGGGAAAAAAATATAAGTCACTTCAAAATTACTTTCATTCGACGCGTACCATGTATAACATCGCAGCGGTCATATAAAAGAAAAAAAGAAAAAAAGTGCGCACTCGTGGTCGTATATGTATAATTCTCGTTTCCCACACAAGCAAAAAGTAAGTATATATATACATATATATCTTAAGAAGAAAGTAGATAAAAAAAGTGCATTTACCCAGTAAATTCGGTATGCTCGCCACTATGGATAATATCGATCGAGCTAGCGCATAGTATATAGCTTGGCCGCGTCGCGAACGATTTGCGACATGTCGCCGCGCGAGCGCGCGTGCGATCACCTATATACTCTCTCTCTCTCTCACTCACTCCTTCGCTCTAACACTAGCAAGCTGTCGAGCTGCAGAGTCTACCACTCTCTCTCTCTCTCTCGCGTGCTCGCCGACCCAATTTGACGGGTTGGGATATCAGCGCTTTTCTAACACGGCGAAGGCATTTACCTTGACGTATAAGCGCAAGACCGAGAGAGAGAGAGGGTGGGTGGGGGTGGGAGGAATATTCTGAGAAAATTTGCTCTTCGCCCTACTAATACAGCTATGTAAATATGTACAGATCGCAGGAGCAGGAAGCTCGCGCTCGCGTTAGTTAGTGCGTTAAATATTCATGGAACGTGACGATCACCTATAGTTCGCTATACTACGCGCCCCGCCCTATTACACTTTATTTCAACGACGATGACAACGACCACAGAGATTTTTATTACAATAAATGTAATACTCCATTCAGCTTTCACCTTATAACCGATATACATATATACGTCTTTGGTAAAAATTGCATAGCAAACGAGTATATAGATAGAAACATCCGTGGAATTCAGTCGTTTATCGGCCATCGTAAAGCAGAAGTAGCAGTAGCAGCAGCAGCAGTAGCAGAGCATCGTATCAGCGTGCGTGGCGACAATATAGTCTCTGGCTCTCTCCATAAAAAGGGGATGAACGCGACGCTCGCGCGCGACAGTACGTGACCGACATACATTGTTCTTAATCCACCTTTCGTACTCTCTCTTTTGTGCGCTTTCGCGCTTTTCCCCCCCCCATCTTTTTCCTCCAATTTGAGCGCGAAAGCGAGCGAAAAAAGCATCACCGCGATAGCACACGACGACAGACGTTGTCGTTGACGACGACGACGACGACGACGACGACGACGGGACTGAAGCAATCTTCTCTCCTTCTCTATAGGCAAAGGCTAATTCGATGGGGAAAGTTTGCCGGTAGATCGCGAGGTCTAGTTTTGGTCAGCCACAGTCACCTGAGCCAACGATAGAGAGGCTTGCGTTCTCTCTTCGTGTATATACGTGTATGTTGGCCAACTGGCCAACTTGGGGAGAGATAAGGCCAAGAGAGAGACGATAGATGCGCTGACAGCATGATGAACGAGCGGCCCTGTCTCTATACGAACGAAAGAGAAGAAAAAAAACGGCCAAACTCGCGGTAGTAGACAGACGAATGAGATCGTGCGCGCGCGTGGTAAACTCAATAATGCCTTCGGTTGAGTTAATCGAATAATCTCGTTTATCTCGCTTCCCCTCCCCTTCTCTCTCTCTCTCTCTCTCTCTCTCTCGTCTTCCAATCACGAGGCTACTTCATCTCGCTCGTGTAGCCGGCTACTGCTGAAATATCGATATTTTCATTTTCCCCCGGAGCCCAAGCTAGGCGTTCTCGCTCACTGGGCTACT
Source organism: Torymus texanus (assembly GCA_036873485.1). Taxonomy (NCBI): domain Eukaryota; kingdom Metazoa; phylum Arthropoda; class Insecta; order Hymenoptera; family Torymidae; genus Torymus; species Torymus texanus. The sequence goes on along the minus strand of JAYJLV010000001.1, from coordinate 19,681,468 downwards.
AAACAGTCATAAATCCACGGCTAGAGCGCAATTTTCCTGACTATTTAAAGGCCGGCAGAGTGGCTGGAGATGCTCGCACGTGCCCGCGGATATTTCGCCGGATCGAAGGGGCTACGCGCGAACGTAAGGGGCCCTTTGAATCTTTCAGTGACGTTTGCACGAACAGCCTGCCCGTGCATATAAATAAGGAAAGTATAGCGAGCCTAGCTAGCTAAGTTTCAATAGAGAGAGAGAGAGAGAGAGAGAGCGCCGTAGTGTAAAGGTTAACGCCGCGTGTGCTCCTACAGAGGGGCTGTGCCCCCTTGTATACCTCCGTTTTCATCGGGTAGCGCGCGAACTCGTCGTCGCCGTCGTTCCCGCGAGAGAGCATCGATCGCTGGCTATCGTACGATGTATACATATACGGAGCATGCTGCACGCTTAGCTTTATTCCACAGATTGGCTTGCATCGGCGCTCCCTACACACACACACACACACACGCAACACAAAACAAGGAGCTGCATGCGGCAAACTGTTGCAGGCGAGTCTCGCGTAAAGCTTAATTAATTCAGCGCGTCAAAAGTGGAGCGCAAACTTCATTTGAATATAAAGTAGCGCGTGAGGGATGCAACGAATGCGAGCGTGTATTATTTACCGAGGGGATTTCGCCACCGCCACGACGAATTTGCGGACGCCACCGCGCCCTCAGCAAACTCTCCTTTCTATATAGCTGCCTTGTGTGTATATATATATATGTTGTCTGTGTATTTATTCGGCGAAAATGGCTAAACGTTCGAGAGAATCCGATGTATGCGCGGAAATCTTTGACTCTGATGCGTATATACTGCACGTGTGTATGCGCGTTGTCGACATTCCGTACGTAGTCGAAGGAATGCTTGCGAATGATATTGCGAAATCCAACGAGAGCTGAAAGCAAAGGCAATGGAACAAGGAGCACTGGTATAAAGGGTTAAACAAAGCTCTTGAGCAAATGTATAATGAGTAAACGAATTTACGAATTTTCTCTAAAATAACTTTAACTCTATATTATACTGTACGACATTTGTATTATATATATGTATGTACCGTTGGGACTGTCCGCGAACGGACATCCCACGGATAAGAAGTTCGCTGCGAATCCGATCCGATGTACGAGTGCAGCCGAGTATGCACTATTCGAATGTCGGGGGAGAGGGAGAGAGAGAGAGAGAGAGAGAGAGAGAGGGGGAGTGGTACTACGGGAAGATACGAAGAAAATGCCGAATATACCCACACACACATAGAGAGACAGAGAGAGAGAGAGAGAGAGAGGAACCCGGGAACGAAAGCAGCAGCAGCAGCAGCAGGAGAACGCGCTGAAAGCGAGATTCCAGAGCTGCGAAAGGGAAAATTCCGGGTAGCCTGAGCTTAAACGAGCACCGCGGCGCGCGTGCGAGCTTTGCTCTCGAATTTCGGAATTTTAATTGGAAAAATGAACGCTGCTCGGTAGAGGCACTCGAGGCGCGTGTCGAGTAGCCTCCCACCAAACGCTTGGCCAAGCGCCGGATATATCGTACAAAACGGACGCTGCCGGTCGCCGACCCGCAAACAACTACTACTACTACTGCTGGCCAAATGTCTGTTAACTGAGAGAGAAGGAGGAGGATGAGTATACTTGTGCGCGGTGAAAAACTTGGCGAAAACAGCGCGCCGCCAAGACTGGCTGCTTTATTGACTTGAGGTCTGTGTGCACGCGCGCGTTCGTGAACTGTCGCGATCTCCACTTGTGGATGTATATGATGATATAGATGCTGTATTTGGGATACAAAGTGATGTGGTCAATATTTTTTGGATAAATAATATTATCTAAACTTTTTCTATTATATCCTTATTTGATGGAAAAGTAAATATTTTTATATAATATAGTATACGGCCTCCTAAAAGGGTTTCCACTCATTTTTTTTTGTATAGGAAGTTGTGCAGTCGTATGACCTCATAAATTGCGAAATGGTCTTCAATAATGTCATTTTAATTAGCGCACAGCACTACTGTTGCGAGAGTGAAATTATAATTTTTATCATGAAAATGAATGGCGAGGTGGAGGTATATTTAATTACTATTTAAAACTACTTTCGCTATTGGGAGGCAAACACCATATTATATATAACGCATTATTAAAATTACCAAATATGATATTAATTATAACGATAAAAGTTTACCTTTTCAAATATCCAATACGTTGTAGTTTGACTTTTTCCTTTGAATACATCCTTCACTGAAAGTTTGTTTTTCAAGATGCTCCCACGTTGAATATTGTATTGAAAGAAAAGTATAATATATATGTGTATCACGTAAAATAAACTTGAAAATAATCTCTATTAAAGGAATAATGAGTTAGTATACTACATTATCTAGTTTAATTAGTTACTTTAAATTGTAAAACAAAGATATTCTCATAAATACTTGCGAAGAATTTAGTTATACTCTACATGTAAAGTCAATATTTGTTAAATAAAAATAACGTTAAATCAAATGCTATTATAAAAGAGTTTTCATTTCATCAGAAATAAAAACAGAAACAAAAAGGTTTGTATATATCCAATATATATAAAATATTATATACCAAAATCAAAGGAAAACAAATAACTGAAACTGGCTGACGAGGACAGTGCACGCACACGCAGCATATAGTGTATATGTTTTCTGGTGCAACGAGCAGATGATCGCAGCTGCGTCAGTGCAAAATGAATGCTCCCGCATGCGCAACTCGTCTTCCTTCTCTTTCTCTTCCTTCCTGCAACGACGCGCGAAATAAACTGATGCCACCGCTGCTGCTGCTGCTACTGCCCAACTGCGCGCTTGGCGTTATTGTTCGCGTGTGAAGTAGTTTTTCCTCTTGTTTATCTTAAAAAATAACGAACAATGCCGGAGAGCGCGATGCCAGTGCAAAAAAAAAGAGTGAAACTAAAAATAAAACGCAGAAAGAGTGAGAGAAAGAGATAAAGATGAAGTGAGAATGCACGCGAAGCTTATTCCCCTCGCGTTGCTTTATTTTTCTCCCTAGCTCTCGCAAGTTGAGAGCTAAACTTTCCTTTATCACGCCGCGCTGAAATATCGCCCATTGCTGCTCGTTCATCGTACGCATCGATGCTAATTCGTGGTAATCTAAATTCGATAAAAGAGTTTCGTAGTAGTGGTGGTAGGCGGAAACTGATGGAAAATTCATTCATCGATTTCATTAGCGAAGAAAGTTTGACGAATCGCGCGGTAATTAAGAGGCCGACGCCGCGCCGGCGTAGTTGAATAATTAATTATTATTTAAGAAAGCAGAAAATGCACTTAGTCTTTTAGAAAGGTCCCGTTTCTCGAGTGCATTCTCAAATCTGATGAATTATTAATAGATTTTTCGATGTTAAAAAGATTGAAATGCCCCCCCACACCCACACCCTCGTTTCACCGTTGGTATAACAAAGTGAGCGGCGAAAGTGGGTCAGGAAGCGGGACTGGGAGCAGATTGTGTTGTCATGCGGGTAGATGAATAAAAAACTCGTGTTAGTTTTATTATTTTTTAAACAATAAATTTAACCGCTTGTTTATTTAATCGTTTTACATACGTGGATAGTTGTGTAGATTGTAGACGTTAGTTTACAAATAAGTTAGTTTAGTTTATCCATACATAATATTTTAGAGTAATGGCTTTAATTAGTTAATTAATACTTTATACATAGCGTCAGTTTCTCTCTTTATATCTTTCCTCCTTTTTTTTGCGCTTCGTTCCTTCTGACTGTCGGCTGGGCGCAACGTCGTTAAAAAATGAGGAGAAAAAAGGTAAGGAGAGAAAGGAAAAGAAGACATTAGCTGGTTCCTGTCTTGTCTCTGGGCTTGAGAGTGAACGGGAGAAGGGACTTGAGGTTGAGGGGGGGGAAACGGATCACAACTTTGCATTTAATGCGCAAAAGCGACCGTAATGAATGCTGGGACGGGGGGTGAGTGAGGGGGGGGGGGATAGGAGCTCGAATTAAGTCGCAACCGTGCACATAGTGTCAAGTATACCTGAGATAAGTCGACGAAAAAGTATAACGACGCGGTTATAGAAGATGGATAAACGGGGAGGAGTTGTAAAAAACGGAAAGCGGGTTAGAGGGGATAGAGGAACGAAAACAACGTCGAGTCGTAATAAATAGCGTCGCGAGCCACGATTCGCATAGATCGCATATCCTTGTAACAGTGTGTTTTTTCTCGTTTTTCATTTTCTCTAAAATACCATATACAAACATTATCGTTTAGTAGTAGCCGTTAAAAAGTCATACAAATGTAACAATCGCATATTCTTGAGCCGCCTCACCGACGTGCGGGTTTGAGGAAGTGGTGGGGGAAGATCATTCGGGTCCGGGTGGGGAGCGGACAGTGGTGGGGGTAAGTAGGGATTGGCACACGAAGTTCGGAGTGGGGGGGAAGAGGTCGAGTCGGGAGGGATGGTGAAGCTACCGTCGATTGTCAATGATTACGAATTCTTATGGAAGAGATGTATCGAAAAAGCGTATTCCTCATTATTTCGTGGAGTATAATTGAGTTTGGCAATGGCGGTGAGCGGCGGTAGAAAAGGCGACGATAACGAGCGACGACGGCGACGCGAAGGGCCATTTTTTCCTTTTTATTTTTTTATCATTCTTTATTTGTTCTCGTGGGGGTAGGGGCTGTGGCAGCACTGCAGCCGCATCGAAGACGGCAGCGCGCGATGCTTTGAGGACACACACAGGCACACGCACGCGCACAACAGACACAAAGTTCTTTATCGTTTTTTTTTTCCCATTATTCCTTCGAGACGAACAGACAGATGAACAGACTGACGAACTGACGGACTGACAGATAAACAGACAGAGACAGAACAGCGCGCCAGCGGCGCCTTTTTATTTTTATTTATCTTTTTTTTTTTTTACTTCACGATTATTCGTTGTTTTTTATTTTTATTTAAAACAATCCTCTTACTATATATGTCACTCGTTTCGCCTCTCGTCGTTTACTTCATTATAATAATTTACCTTTATTCAGTTTTAACAATTTTCATCATCGCAGTTCACATTATTAATGCATGACGACAAAAGACGGTAACAATGACGATATAATTCATATTAAACTGTTTTCCTTAATTATGATCGAGCGCTTTGACTTTTTTTCGATTTTTTTCGATAAAAAATTGTAGGAATAATCATGGAGATGTATAATGGTAAGAATCTTTCGGAGCGCGTTTTTTCGGATTATTCGTATATCGTTTTCCTTTTTTTTTTTTTTATTTCTTCGTATGTACATATGTATATGGACTTATTTATATATATAAGTGTGCACCGCGTACACTCCCTCTTGCTTTCGTCTTTCGTGTATAATATATATATTTATATATGTATATTTATGCATCGCTTACTTACTGTACCGATTATCACCGTCGCGCGATAATAACGTATTACACTAACGTTATTTTTTAATACTGACTGTTGTAATGAATTATTTATAGCAACACTCCAAGACGAACTTAAGTTATAAGATCACTCGACGCTCCTGTTACTCGTTTTCTTCTCGCAACTATATCGCTTCTCTCTTTCATCCTTACAGCGTGCGCCTCCCATCGTATAATATCCCAACGATACGCTAACACACTTACCTTGACTACGTTTTCACCAAAGGTCTTCTATACAATGTACAAATACGTTTGTTTGCTTCAAAATTAATCCTTATTTAAACTAAATTACCAACTAATCTTTACAGAGCTTTTTAAATAAGGATTAATCTTCAAAGTATGAACTAAGCTTTGAAGCTTGCGTTTTTCATTAAATTGGATAGAGTGAAAACGTAACCATCACAGGACAAATGTACAAACTGAAAATGGTCGAGGTTGACGTAATTGGCACATATAGAATAAACGTCTAAAAGAAATAATTAATTTCCATATCGCTTAATACTGTCCTACAGTCATTTCGTGATTAGAACAAAAAATCTCAATAGTTTTAATACTCGATAAACATCGCCAGCGTGTCTTTAACTATATGAACGAAGGTACGGTACATCTCAATACACAACCGCGTCTCTCTTTCGTATCCTGCACTGATATTCTCTGCAACGAAAGCGCGTCCATACGAAATTATATAAAAAAAACTCTAAATCTCATATAAACCCAGTGGCATTCGTTCTTATCGATTCGATTCGTTCGATTCTATTTCGAGTTTTTTTCCTCTCTCTCTAAGAGTACATTCGTAAAATTAAAAAAAAAAAAAAAAAAAAGCCAACCAGCGCGGTACAGCGGACTATCCGACGGGTATGTAGAATTCGATATCCCAGACTGCGTGCTTTATCGGCACGCTCGTTCACGTTCAATCGCGATGTACCATTCGAAAGTTCATTTATCACAATAAATTTATCGTTCGAAAATTCCAACAAGCTTCGCAATCGACGGTTCGAAACACGAGAGACGAGAGGCTGCTGCCGCTATATACCGCCGCCGCTTGTAGAAAAGAAAAACAAATAGAGAAAGAAACGACAAACGAGCGTCGCGCAGCTGTCTCTGATGTTTCGAACGATTCGAGGCTAACGCAAACAGCTGACTCGGATGCGATGTTGTGTATAGTATATAGATTTTTTTGTTGAAAAACTTCGCTCGTCTCTGTGGCTGCCGCTTACATCTCGACGAATCGTCGCACGCTAGTTCGAGCGTCACGGTCGCAATAAAGGTATATAATACGTATATAATAAAAGTATCGCGATATAATAATGATGGCGCTCGCTGACCGACTAGAATTCGTCGTTTCGTCGTTTTGCTTAATTCGAGCACTGTTTTAATATACACGGGGAGAACGATTCGAGTCGAACAGGAGCGTGTGTTTAGCGCACATCGACGGGCCACGGTTACTACCTCGAGGTAATTACGTTATGGAGGGGCCCGCCAGATGACAATTGGCACAAATTCACCCATTTACACAATCGGTCGATTAGAAAAAATCTAGAATTATAATTCTGGGTTACCCGTAATTTTATCGTAAACATTTACTAGTAGATTCGATACTTCTTGTTTATTAACTCCGTCTTTCGAGCTCCATTGTATTATATTTTATTTTATTTTTTTTTATTTCCCTAAATTTACAAGATATAACAAAATCTAACGACGAGCTCACATGTATATTTAATGTATGTGCATGTCTGTGCATGAGCTGATTGTGTGTATGCGTTTATTCTCTCGCGCTGATGTTTCTTCGCTTTCATTCTCTTCTCCATTTTTTTTTATCCTTCATCTTCTCCTAATACCCTTCGATTTTTCATGCGCGTCCTTTTCCTCCACCTATACGCGAATGTCTTTAATATCGACAATCGACGTTTTGTTTTTTGCTCGCTTTACCTTCGTTTTTTTGTTACGCTCAATTCGACGGAAATAAAGGGAAAAAGGAGACGAATGCAAAAAAGTCCAAGTATCGCGGAAAACGTCCTCGATTTTTCTCTCCTTTTCCTTTATGTCTCTATAATGCTTGGCTTCTCAAATTTTCATATCGATTTTGGCGAAATATACGAATTTCATCGTAGCCGCATTTCACAAGCGTTTCTACACTGAACCTACACGGATTCTGATGCAATTATAAGTTTAAAAGTTCGAGTTACCTTTCCGAGCACTCGTTACTCTAGCACTGCTCTTGTTTATATACTGTATCTCTGCGCGGAAAAATCTTTCGGGAAATCATCGCCTAAATTATTAGTATTATTATTATTATTTTATTTCTTTTTGCTTCTCTTTAACCTACAAACGATTTGTTTATCATTACCGAGGTTGGCCTATTTCGAAAAAATGACTTCGACCGTCTGTGATTGCGATGCAGTAACGAGCTAAAAAACTTTATCGCTTTCTTCACTTTGTGATTTATTATTTTGTTTTTATGTAAAAAATGCAGGTAATGTTATCACGTGCAATCTCGTGCAAGTTGTATAACGACTATCAATATATGTGTAGAAAAATGAGAAGTACAAAAAGTGCACTGCTTATGAATCAACAATATCTTGCACCTCGTTTTTTTTTTTTTTTTTCATTATTAGCTTCTTCTATCGCTCATACCGTTTTACACTCGATATAACTCGGTTTTGATGAGCTACATATACATATATGTAAAGCTTTTTATTTACGATCTTTTGTAAATGTATGAAAAAATTCGATTGAATTCTTATTTGTTAAATTGTCACTCGGTGTGTGTATATGTGTGCAATAATAAAAAGTAATGAACGTCGAACGTAACGCTTGTCGGTTAAAACTCGATGGATGACCCATGCACTGTTCAGAGCAATATGAGTCTGATTGTCTTAACAGTAGTATTTAGTTGCTTTATAATGAGTAATTATTACTAATAGTCATTGTTCCTTTATTAACAACGATTCATTTATGTTTATCCTTGTCGGTCAGATAATAATTGAATAACCGGCTAATGCAATTGAGATGCAAGATGAGCATGAGCCAATGAGATGCACGAGAGAGAGAGAGAGAGAGAGAAAGACAGAGAGGGAGGAAAAGTGATGAAGTCGTTGCCTTATTGTGTCCGAGTAAAGTTAATACTGGAAGATTCGCAAACTCGTGTATATATATATATATCTCTCGTGAAAACAGCCTCCTCGACTTCTTCACACATCCCTTTGAATCCGTTGGCCATTGTGTGATCGAGTTTCATTTCGCACTCTAGATCTTGTTTGCGTCAAACGTACAAATAACGTGTCCATCAATTGAACCTGAATCTTTGCTCCTCACTGCTGAGCCTTTCCTCCCGAAACTAGGAGAAAGAGAAGAAATCGTAGATAAATGCATTCGCGAGATCTGCCTTTAACATGTCCAATGAAATGAATAAAAGCACTTGTGTGATGAAATTTTAAGGCGCTCTTCCCATCGTCATGTCATCGACTACAACGACGAGTTCAAAAGCCTTTGCTGTAGTAACGGCTGTGCTTCAGGTGATTTTCTTCTTCTCCTCCTCCTCTCTCTTTCTCTGCTTTCTGCAAATCTCATCTTTAATCGAGCCTCCGTTGCTTCTGCTGCTACTACTTCTGCTACTGTACGAGTGCGAGAAATAGAGAGAGAGAGAGAGAGAGAGAGAGAGAGAGAGAGGAAGAGCGAAGGTAGGGTTGAGAAAGTAAAGGGGGCAGCAGCTTTCGCTCGAAAAGACTCAATCGCGCTTCTATTGCAAGGAGCCTGGCCCGATTGGACTTGGCGTGCTCTCCGGCTCTTTGCGCAGTAACGTCAGCAGTTAATTTCGTTTCCTCTGTGCAGCGAGAGAGAGAGAGAGAGAGAGAGAGAGAGAGGCGGCGCGTACACACAGCGCGTGCGCGTTCCTCGATTTGCTCTCCGATGTGAAAACCGGTGCCAGAAAGAGTGAGGGAGAGAGCCACACATATATATGTATACACACACATGAGCGTACGGCATCTACGGCCAAAGATTTTCAAAAGAGCTCGGACCAAACAAAATACTCTGAACAAATTCTTGACTCTTTCCTCTTTCCTTCGCTTTTCTTCGTCATTTTTCATTGAAAAACAGTCCACTTTCTCTCTCTTTCTCTCCCTCTCACTTTCTCTCTCTCTCTATTTTCTCTCGTTGCCTTTTGAAAAATGAAAGAGCGAAAATTAGATACTTTGCGTGCGTATACTATATAACGTAGTTTTCGAGAAAGCAAAGACCTGATGTGCAACACCGCGAGGCGAACGAACCTTGACACTTGCTCTCGTCCCGTTTGTGACGCGTTTGATTCGAATGTAACGATGACGCGTGGATCACTGTTTGTCGTCGATTAAGTTCTCTATACGCATATATATATACACGGATGAAAAATGAATAGTATTCAACGGATATTTTCGGTGTATGAGTATTTTCTATCTATATATATATACGGATCGTCTGATCGATGCGACTCGAGCGCGATGGCACGTATGTGTGTGTGCATATATGCGCTGCAGACTGTCCTATAACAATCTCTCAATGATCAAAAGGACATCGATCAACAATATACCGTCCATGGCAGTGTATACATGCACAGAGATATTACAACAGCACACGTAAACGTCGACGATTTTTTTTTCTTCTTTATTTTATCTCGCATAGTGTCTGTCTGTATATGTGTGTATAATATGTGTGTGTGGGTGTGTATGGTTTCGATAGATTTGAATGTTTATACGGGGATTGGGGTACATAATATGCTAGAGTCACGACAAAGCCATTGGCAATTTATTTAATTCTTGCGGTAAATCCTAAGCTCTTATAAGTTTAATAAGTCTCTGATTTGTTTGTTCAATGGACGGTTAACGCGGTTCTCATATATCAACGACGCCAAGTGATAAACTGCTCATCCGAGACAAAGTGGTTGTATGTAGATTGAAAAGGGAGAGAGAGAGAGAGAGAGAGAGAGAGAGAGAGAGAGAGAGAGAGCGTTGGGTCTTATTAATTATGGTAACTGCATGATCGGTTTTGTCGCACTCACGCAGATGCGCGTATTATATATATATATATATATATATATATAATATCCCATCATGAATGAGAAATTGGCTCGTTGTTGCTCTGTGTTGTCTCGTCTCTCACGCCTGAACCTATATATAAGTACTGATGTACACACACACACACACACACACACACACACACGTACGCACACATTATATATATCTTTACGTTTTATGTATACATATATATGTATATAAACTACAGCCAGTGCGTGCTGCTCTCTCGAAAGACTCGTAACTGTGTAATATGTATATGTATATATATAGCGAGTATATATATGTATATGCATTTGCACAGACTGCAGCATTCTATTATAATATAGCCGCTTTGGTATATGTGCGAGAGAGGGAGAGATATAATGTGGCTCGTTATCGGCTGTGCAATGCCTCTTTGGCTAACAACCCGATACACGTGGTGTATGTATGTATATATATATAGCGTCGTCATTGCACGATCGTGTCTGCTCTCTCTATATATATATAACCTAAGAAGCTATAAGAACCGAAGAGGAGAAATTCGCAGCTCGCACTGTGCCTTTCATCCTCCAAGGTGCGGGAAGACGGGGTTTCACTGATACGCGTGTGTATATACCCACGCGTTCACAGTTACAAAAATCCGTGCCTGGATCTCGAATTTGTATATATATTTACGCATCTCTCTCTCTTACACACGCACACATACACTCAGCTCGTCGTCTCTGCGGCTCGTATTTATGTTTATGTTTATTTTATTTTATTTTACTTTATTTAGTTTAGTTTTGGTTTCCGTTATCTCTCTTTCTTCTTTTTTTTTCTTTTATTTCGAATTGACGTGCGACGAGCGTGATTATTATTACGAATGTCGTGCGAGCATTTTATTTTTTTTCTTTATCGATATAGAGCTAGAAGGTATTAGCTTATACATCTTATAAGTTTAAGTATAGTCGTAATAGAGGTGGTAACGAGCGAAAGGAATTAAAAGGTGGAGGCAAAGGAGAATTTGTTTCTCTGTCTATGTATGTTTGTGTATATGTATATATGTATACGTGTGAATAGTATAAGTAAGTGTAGAATAGCGCGACGTGGTATCACCGCGCAAATAGGGAGGAATCGCATTGGGAAGACGCATGATTGATTGGGCTTTCTCCGCGCGACGCACAAGCGCGGCGAGGGAGAGGCGCGCACGCGCGCCACCGGGACAAGGCCCCAGTGAGCGTCTTGAATGAAAACAATTTTATACTTATATACTTATATATATATAGATATATTTATTACGGCTTTGTCCCCGAGCTATACGACGCGCGCACGGTCCCGCGCACGCGCAAAGCGTCTGGGCCAGAGAGAGAGAGAGAGAGAGAGAGAGAGAGCGGGCCGGCACACGCTTTTATACATTTTGGATCATTGCATAATCGATTATTACACACCGACACACACACCGCGTGTCAGTCGATCAATTAACTACACGTCGAGAATTATTAACAATGAACGGCCGCACATATACAGTCACGCACATGCACGCACACGCAACACACATGATACACATCATACATTCACGCATATCTTACTCACATTCTATATATAATACGTATCTCGCACCTTTTGCTTCTCAGCCGCGTCATCACGCGTTATCGTCTTCGGTCATTGTCATCCTCGATTATCACGGCTTTATATACTTGTGTGTGTCTCTGTCTTTTTTATTTCTTTTTATTTTTATATTTCCCCACCCCCCATTTCATTTTCGTTTATCGATATACATGTACCAATAATTAGCAATTTATTTTTTTATTCTCTTTATTCATCTATATGTACCTTATAGTTTAGTTTTCTTTAGTTTATTTGTTTAACCGCTTATGCAACATTTATACCATACCCTTGAATTATACAAACATTTTCTCCTTCCATCTCGCTGCCCAACTCCCTATAACTCGCATTTCTTTTCTTTTTTTTTCTTTATGTTTATACCTTTAATGCGTCTCGTTTGACGCTTATAAGATTCACTGATTAATGTCCTGCGTTTACCAGTTATTGTTTTAAACCCTCGTTTATTTCATCGTTACGTTATTTTTTTCTTCTTTATTTTTTCCTCTCTTTCATTTATTATTAATAATATCGATATTATATGCCACGTTTTATTAAGTCGTTATGCGTTATTCGTTATTTCTTTTATATAAAGTACATATCATGCTAGACCGACATCCCTTCGCTTCACGTCTCCGCGCCATCAACACGTCACATAATATCCCGCTTTTTTTCCTCGGTGACGTCGCTTTGATTCTCATGCGCTTGCATTCGCTCTCAACAAGATCACCGCCATCATCATCATCATCATCATTATCGATCGACATCACTATGCTGCTGCTCTTACAGAGTTCGGCGTAAAAAGGTAATACAACTCGATGCTTAAAATCTGTCTCTCGGGTAGCGCGCGTGTATATATTTAAGTGACGAGTCATGCTGCAAAAAGGATGAGGTAAAAAATCGCCGCGTATGTCTATATACGTATACGTATATATAAATATGTGTGTCAGTGTATAATACGTGTGTGTATGTGTGTATATATCTATGTTTATGTGTGTATATGTGTGTGGTGCTGATCATCAAGAAGAGCTGCGCGGAGAGTATGGAAAGGGAGTATAACGCAAGGGAGGGGGCCAGCCGTGTGTCGAATAATTATCGAGTAGAGAGAGAGAGATAGAGAGTCGTGTGTATGCCGGCGTGTACGGAAAATAAGAGCCGTGTTGCTGTTTCAGGCTGCCACTGCAGTATAGTAGCAGCAGTAGCAGCAGCAGCACCAGCATCACTGGCTACCGTGTATGAGAGTGAGAGAGAGAGAGAGAGAGAGCTAAAAGGTAAAATGGAGTAATTTTGAAAGGGAAAAAGCGGACGGTCAGTGCACTCGTGTGGCTCGTCTGCTCGGCGCCGGCGAGCTTTTCTGCCCGAGTAAAGAGACTGCGAGAGAGAGAGAGAGAGAGAGAGAGAAAGGAGACAGAGTGAGAGAGAGAGAGAGAGAGAGAGAGGGTGTACAGGCGCGCGCGCAGAGTATCGATCGCCCGGCGCCTAGCCGAGAGAGAGCGAGAAGCAAGCGCTTGCTCTCTCTCTCTCTCTCTCTCGGCGCACTGGACCGTTGTAGTTCTCTCCAGCACGTTGCAGCGCGGCGAAATAACGGCTTCTACCCTGCAGAAAGCAGTGGCAAGCCTCGCGCTCGCGCTCCTATTATAAACAGCGTCGTCGTCGACGAGCCTCCGGCGACGTCGACCCTCTCTCCCGACCTCCCACACCCTCTTTCTCCCCACCTCTCTTACTCTCTCGCTCTCTCTCCCTCTCTCTCTCTCTATATATATATATAGATATATTCTCCTCGATCGAGCGCGGATTTGGCACGTTGCGCGCTTATAAGCGTGTACACTAGCCGCTGTAAGTGGAAAGTCGAGACGCGGCGTGCCGCAGCTTAAAAATTGGCAGTTGGTTTTGTTTTTTTTTTATTTTTTTTTTATTTCAAAGCGATTCTCCATCTCGCTCTGGCTCATATCTCCCTCTCTCGCTTGCTCGTCGTCTCGGTATCTCTCGTCGTGTATAGTATAATATAGTCTCCCACGCCACCCGACATTATTCTCTCACGCCTCGAAATTCCTCCTCTCCCTTATTTATAACGTATTTATACTCCTATGTATATTTATATATTGTGTCTCTCTCACGCGCGCTTTCTTTTCATTCTGCGTATAGGAGAGGGGGAAGTTAGTGTTGGCTTGCGCGCGCGCGCGCGAACGCGCGTCTATTTAAGGTTTACGTTTTAAACTTAATGCGAGTCTCTCTTATAAAATCGGCAGTTCGGGATTTCGGTTTTTTTTTTCAATGTATTTACCTCCTCTTACTCTCGTCTTATTTTTTTCTCTATTTTTTTTAACGTTATTTTTTTTTTTTACTTTTTTAATCTCTTTAAACCTCGACGATTTTTTTTTTTTAGTAGCGCCGCCTCGCAAGAGGCCGACGACTCTTCTAAGCCTTACGTATGAAACCAGATTTACAAAAATACGGTACGCGCTCTGCCGGTACGCGGTATTTGGCACTTTGTCCCTCTCTTTCATTCTTCCTCTTCTTCTTCTTTAGCGTCTGCGACATATTATCCTCTTCTTAATCTTCTTCATTCTGCGCGCGCGCTCCTCTGGCGTCTGTGTCTGGGCCGCACGCTTATTATATATACGAAAACGCGTGCTCGCCCCCGCGTTAATGCATGTACGTTTGTTTTGTTTTATTTGTTTATTTTTTTTTTTTTTATTTATTTATTCATTGTTCAGCGGTTGGCAGTACGGCTGGGACGAGCTTTTGCGTCGCGCGCGCGCGCGACTTCGAGCCCCTATATTTTCATATATATAGACGAGGCTACGTGACATGCTCGTCCGTCAATCGACGTCTGTGTCTGCTCCGCCGTTATCGTAACCCGGCTTTACCTGGAGCTCGTGACGACGACGACGACGACGACGACGGGATCGGTCGAACCTTGACTATTCCTCTTCGATAGCCAGGTTCAGTAGCATCAGCTTTTTCTTCGCGATTTTACTGTATTGAATGTCGATGGGCTTCGTAGTATCGTACAGACTGGGAGCCTGTAGGATAATTAGGGCCGTGCCCACTATGCAGGCCACCGTGAACATCCACAGGAATATTCGGTCGATCACCATTGCCACGTACTTCCAGTCCTCCTCTACCTGAAATCACAAAATTCGGGGTTCCCCGTTATATACTGCTACCATGCACCTACCGTATATATGTTATATTACTCTTCTATTCTGCCATCAGTGCCGAGCAATTAAGTAGCGTGCGGGTTACTAACTTCTAATGTTTTCTATATTCGCGACCTAATTCGTAACTGGGCTCTTCAAACTGCAGTTCAAATGTTGGAGTTAGAGTTAGCTTAAACGCAATCAATTTACTTTTTTCGACCTTTTTACTTATTATACTTATTTATTAGGGTCAAATACTTTTCATTCTGTTTTTCGTCCCCACACGGAGAAAAATGGTGTAGGAAAAATTACTATTTTGAGGAGTAGCTGTGGGACAGACTCATTTTCTCATGAAAATTACTATAATTGTAATTTTTATAATGTAAGTAGCAATTTTTACTATCAATCGTAGTAATTTTTCCTACACCATTTTTCTCCGTTCAAGATAATAAGATAAAAATATTAGAGGTATCAATTTTATCTGTTACAATAGTGGATACTGAATTATTCATCATTCCGATATTCTCATTTTAAAAACCTATACATTTGCAAGGGAAGAAAGCTATAATGAAAGTGCGAGAAAATGTCGCAGGAAAAGATGAAAAAATAATACGAATAAATTTATTCCTTATTTAAGCAAAGGTCTGACCATACTCGTAAATTTCTACTTATTTTTTCAAATTTTTGTAAAATTTTTCCCGACCTTATCATAAAAAGTTTAAATTTTCTTTTTTAAATTCATAAATTCATATTTTCAAAAGCACTTTAAAGGTTCAAAGTTGTTCACATATATTTTTTTCAAAATAAAATATTTCACATCATTTCATTCTTAAAATGGATTTATCTAAATACTTAGAAAATTTTAATTATGAATAATTCTTAAATCTTACATTTATTTTAACAATTCTATGTAAATTTTACTTAAAAAATGACATTAAATGTTTTCATATCCACATTTTTTTTAATTTTCTTAATAGAACGACTTTATCCCAAACAAATTTGTTTGATTTTCAATTGGCGGCATCCCCGAAAAGGCTTGAAAATTAGAACTCTGCTCAAGCGTTAAACGACTAAACGAGCGCAAGATTCGAAAAGAACGAGAAAAGTCACAGCGCCACTATATATATATATATATATATGCGTATCTGATCGGCTCCCACAGCACCGTGCACACGAATTTGCCTCGGCTAAGCATCAGCGAGTCTCACGGAAATTGGCAGCAACGGCGGACAAAAGAGACACCCAAGAAGCGAGAGAGAGAGAGAGAGAGAGGGAGAGCGCGACTTCCTCGCACGTAGACTCAGCTGCGCATACGTGCGCATAAAGTCGTTAAATCGGAGGTGCATTTGGCAAGGCAAGCCTGCCGCAGTGCGTTTCTCCCGGCGCGGATATACGTAACTCGAATAATTTATTCGAACGTCGCAGCGTAGAGCAAGGCGACCTCGCAACCGATCTAAAGTGAAGGAACTACACGCGGGGCGGGGACGTTATCTGAAAAAAAAAAGAAAAAAAAAAAGCTAAACGATATATCCATACACGAAATGTGATACAACGGCCACGTAGCTTTAATTCCTCCCAAAATTATTTATCTCCCGAACTCTCACGCGCGCGCGTATACACTTTTTTGCCACGCGCATCTGCGCGCACACGAAAGATCAATATCTCTCTCTCTCTTCTCTCCCTTCCTTTCGTCTCTCTCCGCGCCCTTCCCTAATTCTTACCTTTCCTCCCCGCCCGCGCCACCAACTCTCGATCTCTCTCTCTCTCTCTCTCTCTCTCTCTCTCTCCTCTACGCGCCTCCTTTGTCCCGTTCTTCGTTTGCATCGCGACGGCCAGCAAAAAGCTCCTTTCTAACAGTCCATAATAGCCAAAGATGCTGTAACGACAGAGGGGATGATTGACTCGTTCCAACGCCTCGGAAGTCAGGTACGTTAACAGGTGGTAGCTTTTTGTACAGTCGCGTTGTCAGAGAGTCAAGGTATTTGACAGCTTGGCAGCCGTCCGAACCGAGGAGATTGATGCGAGTGCGATCAGATATCACTTGATACGTTCTCGTCTCGCACCACGCCCTTTTCAATATTTCCCGGCCGCGCACGACTCGCCCCGAGCATCTCTACAACCCCCTTCGCCCTTGGAGAAGAAGAGAGAGAGAGGTTGGCTGACAGACTGATAGAAAAGGCCCGCGCGCATGCTTTGATAAACCCGGGCGGCGCCGGCACGTAATCAGCTGGATATACGGCGCAGGAGGGCGTAGGGTGTATCTAATGGAGATTAGATAAGGTCAGATTTATTGGACGACCTCGAGGGAGTCTCCCTAGGGGGCGTAAGGTAAACACGGAGGTGCGAACGGCGTT
Organism: Torymus texanus; assembly: GCA_036873485.1. Taxonomy (NCBI): domain Eukaryota; kingdom Metazoa; phylum Arthropoda; class Insecta; order Hymenoptera; family Torymidae; genus Torymus; species Torymus texanus. The sequence goes on along the minus strand of JAYJLV010000001.1, from coordinate 19,663,946 downwards.
TTGACAAACGAAATTGCTAATTCATGGGTAGGTTGTACTCACGCTCTCGAACTTGTCCTTGTTCTTGGCGTGCTGGGCGATGAACCTTGCGTCCTCGACGGTCCGCTCGATCTCCCTCAGCATGGGCTTGTCGAAGGTCGGGCTGACCTGGAGGTCCTCATGGGTGATGTAGGTAGGGCTGGCAGGCCCGAAGAGGTCGTCGTCAACCCCGGGCAGGGGTAATGGCGTCGCCAGGGGCTTCTCCACGGGTACGCCGAAGTCTAGCCGGATCGTCGAGTCCGGGAGGTTCGGTAGGCTGGGCAGACTCGGTAGCTCATACTCGCTGAACCTCTGCTCGGCCTCGTACACCTCGTATTTGTCGGACTCGGGCACCTGGAAGACGTCGGTGAGGATGGCCTCAGGCGGTTTGCCAATGTCGTCGTCCTCCTCGGGTTCGGAGCCACCGTTCTCGCCGTTGTCGTCTTTCCGCGGTCGCTCGATCAGCAGGAACTTGGGAAGCACCTCGATGAAGACGACGCGCACCCAGGGCGCCATCTTGTGCGTCACAGGCGAGCGGAAGTTGACGTTCAGGACGGCGATCGTCACGACGACGGAGAGCGTTACAAGGACCATGGTAAAGAGGAGGTACTTGCCGAGTAGCGGTACCGTCAGCGACGTCGACGGGATGATCTCAACGAGCAGGAGAAAGAACACGGTGAGTGAGAGGAGAATGGAAATGGAGAGGGAAACCTTTTCGCCGCTGTGCGACGGCAGGTAAAAGACAAGCACGGAGAGGAAGGAGATGCCCACGCAGGGGATGATGAGGTTCACCGTGTAGAAGAGGGTCTTACGCCTGAGCGTTATGTAGAACATTATGTCGGGGTAGGGCTCCTCGCAGCAGATGTAGAACTTCTCGTTGCGGACCGCCGGCACCCGTAGAATGTCCCACTCGACCGAGATATAGTAGTCGGTCAGGTCGATGCCCACGTCGATGTTGTTCGAATCCTCCGACTGCAGTAGATGCCTCAAGTCGACCTGCAACCACAAGTATCGCGTTCCTTCGATCACTGCGTGCTCTACCTCCTTATATACACTACCTCTCACCCATACCCATCAGCAGCAGCTATTTAGCTCTTGCGCAACTGGCTAATGACTGCCTATTTCTCGTAATTACTTTTCCCGAGCGGAGAAAAATCATCTCGGTTAAAGTCGAGAGGAATGATTGGAAAAGAGTAAAGAAAAATCGATATACTCTACTTCGGACGTGGAAATATGTGTCAAATTCATTACTACAACTCTACACTTTGTTTTCCATCCCAATCATATATAACTCACGAGAAAAACAGTAAATAGAAATACTACATTGTTTAAGATTTCTATGCAGTTAATTAAAACTTTGTTAAACCATTGTACTTATTAACTAAACTCTATTACCGACAGATTTTCATTTTAATAAGTTTTTTTTATTATTGCAATTACTGTTAGTTATTAAAAAAAAGATCATTAAGACAGTTAAAGTTTGAAAATGCTAAAATTTTATATTAATAAACAATTAACACATCTTCCAGCAAACGGTTTTCAACGATGGCTTGTAAATTGATTTTTGGTATCTAAAAATGAAGCCCAGTGCTCAGAATTCCATCAAATTCTTTTCTAAAGGGGAACCAACATCTTTAAAGTTTTCTTTTTAAAATGACCTGCTAAACATTAATTTCAATTATTACTAATATTTAGAAGTTATATTCTGAAAATATATTAGATTTGTCATAAAATAAACCAAAACAAAAGTTTTAATCCAATGGTATGGACATTTTTAAATTTGGGCATTGCCGTAACCTGCATATCCAAGAAATTAATGGATTTTAATCGTATTTGTCTTGTTGATAGTTTATGTGATTTGGAGCTGAAGAGTTGTACGTATCATTTAAGTAAATACTTTTTCATAGCCAAAATTATACATATTAGTTGTAATTAAAATTTTGTTGTAGGTCATTTTAAAAATAGAAATGGAAAAAGTATTGGACTCACTTAATATATAAGCAACTCAATCTCAAATATTATATCCTATTTTCACAAGACCCAAATTAAGCTTTGTTTCGTAAAAGAATATTTGTTTTTCAGAGGATTACAAGCAATCTAAGGTAGCATAAGAAAATGGTTAAAAATTTTCCTTCTTTTTAAACGATTTAATAGGTCGTATTTTTATCCATTTTCCTACCATGAGTCTTTTTTTATTGGTTGTAAGGTAAAAGTACCAATAATTGGCCCTCATAACAGTTTAAAGTTAAATATTGTAAGCGTTAGACATGTAAAAACACTATCAACTCTTAAATAACAATTATCTACATAATTATAAATCGTTCCCTAAATTATGAGAAAACATTGAAAAAGCATATTTTATAATTTTATCTGAATAAATTAACTAAATAAAGACAAGTATCACTGCATTAGTAACTGTCCCCTATAGAAGAAAGGGAAAATACCCTTACAGCTTTTATTTAATTTGAATAGTGCACACTATAAAATCTTATCTCTTATTTGAAATATATAAAAACACGGCATTTAGAAAAAAAAATTGGTCAGCTCACTGTGAGGGAAGTTATAAGAATGATTAATTTTATTTCGCCCTATAATAAATACATAGAAGTAGTGTAACTGAATTTCAGACAGACGTCTATTTTTAATCAACCTTTTTACAAATTTCCCATTTAGTAATCCGATAAATTTTTTTATAAACTTCATAGTTTTTCATTTTCTAAATTATAGTATTAATTTTACAGGTTGTATTTTTAAAAATAATTAAATGTTTACTCCGTGGGCAATCAATCTTCTTATCCTAACGGGCCAAAATTTCATTCCACATACTACATTACCTCTTATATATGGCCGAATCTATCTCAAATCAGGTGGTCCGCGTATGCCTATGCACCTATCATGTTGAATTAAAAATATTTATGATCTACTCCAAAAATTATTTCACACATTTTTTAATTTTTTTGTTTTATCAAAATTTCATGCGTTCAGCAATGCCGAAAAATTCCGAGAAAATTCTTACATAGAAAAAAATTTTTCAATGTAATTTTCAAACGGCTACTGTTTTACCAGTTTTTGTTAAGCTTTTAAGGATATAACACATAATTTCACTCATTTTTTAGCCCTCTTTTACGTCCTTTATGTTATTTTCAAAAAAATGCACGAGTTATGCACTTTTTTACTGAAGAATGCACTTTTTAGAGAAGTGCATTTTTCTTTTACGCAATTTTTTTTTTTTTCGTGATAGAGGACGTAAATTCAGGGTGTTTGCGCCGGGATGAGATAATACAGAAACAAATTTTTCACGCTTAACGCTTATATATAGTGATATAACAATTATATAACAGTCAATATAGAAATGTTTATCTTTGTGCGTACATAAGTAATACACATATACGTGCACCTATTTGTATGAGTTTATATACTAATACATTTGTCCGCTAGATGGCTATGGTTTAACTTAACATTTACCAAGAAAAGTTCAGTTTCTGCTATATATCACACATCTCATCTTTTTTAAAACTATCATCTTTTGGAAAATTATTACATATGTACACCTTATCAACTCAATTACGATGTCTCAATATTACTCAACGGAGAGAATCAAATGTGCAAATTTTTTACACAAGCACAAAAACATCTGTTATAAATCTAGTTCCGTACATTTCAAACAACTTGAGAATCTTGCTCATCCATTGAAGCACCTCTATCCTAATTTACCTTTGACACCCGCTACATGTCTGCGTAAACATTGTTACAATCGTGCTTTAGAATTGGCGAGTAGCACTGATAATGAATTTATAACGGATAACGAAGTTACTGACAACGTAGAGATAAGAGATAAGATTTTTTACCAAGTATTCCAGGAAGCATCGAAGAATTTAATAATAAAATAAGTACACCTTTCTTAGGTTCTCTATCGCCTCTTAAGAGAAAAAATCTTATACGTGAAAAATCAATTGAAAATGACGTAAAAAATATATTCTTTCAACATTGTCTAATACCCTTGATGTGAAGTTGAACAATGTTTATGAGGTTTCTATAACAGCAAACTAATCAACTGTGCGCCATTATACAGAATCAATACAAAATCTTGGTTTAACTTTGTAAAAGAGTTCTACGGTATCAGAAAAAATAAAAATTCTGACTTTACTACCCTCATCCTTAACGAAATGTGAAATTTCATCCTTATTTCTAGACATAACAATATACATCATAGAAAGAGCGAAAAGTCTTACACAAAAAAAGGGAGTTTATTCGGAACCAGAAACATACACAGACCATTCAATTGATGAAAGGATCGAAAGTTGTTATGGAATATATTATTTAAATGACGATTTTAATTGTTCAAGATAGAGTCCTAATAAGAGTGACGTTATTACCATTAAAATAAATGATAAGAAAGGATTAGAGAGATTATCCCGAATTGAGAATTGGTAAATCGAAGTTTTATGGTTTGCAACCAAAATGTCTTACTTAGCCCCATCAAAGAAGTTTGTCTCTGTATCTATTGCGCAAACTTTGATTTATTTCTTACGAGCTTAATTAATTTCAGAGGGAGTAACGTTACAGAGTTGGATGAAATTCGGTCACAAATAATAAACGCAACAATGTGTTCTGAGCCATCTGATTTATGCTATTTACAAGAATGTCAGTAACGGAATTGCGATTCATTTTTTAAAACTGCAAGATATAGAAGGCTCAGAAGAGATTACATATGTTTTGAGGGATAATGGAAACTTGATTAAAAAAGCACTCTCAATTTCTGCTTTTAATGATGAACTTTCGGTTTGGACCATGAAAGTTAGTATTCACATGTATGTAAAAAATATAAAACGCAAAGCTATAAAAAAAGAAAGAGAAAATGCTAAAAAAGATCCACATCATTTAGTTCTTTAAATAGACTTTTACTGAAAACTGGGCTGTGATTCATAATAAAGCTGTTCAAGGAAATCATTGAGTTAATGATTAAATTTCTATTTTCACAGCAGCGTCTTATCAAGGGGATTCGACACTGAGTTTCACAGTCATAAGTTATGACCGAAAGTATGATTCAGCATATGCTTTGCTAGCAGTAGAAAAATTTTAACCTTCTCGAAAGAAAATTTTTGTAATTCAATTAAAAAAATTTCCATCGTATCAGACAGCGTCACTAGTCACTTTAAAAATCACTTTCAATTAGGTGAATTAAAACGAACACCATATGATATAAAATAGTTATTCTCTGCTACTGGGCATAGCAAAGGAGCTGTAGGTGGTTTGGGTGGACTTATAAAGCATTATGCTACTTCGCATAATCTTCGACAGTCCCTTGAAGAAGCTATTCAAAACGCAAATGATTTTGCAATACATGTTCAAAAATATACTGATGCAATTAAAATGATACATTTACAAAATGTTGAAATAGAACAATTCAGAAAAGCAAAAAATAATAATTGGCTTACAATTCCAAATTATTCTGAAATTCTAAGAACTCATATATGGGTTAAAAAAACATGTGATGATAAAGTAAATTGTTTGATAGCAAAGACCACTGATCGTCCGCTTACTGAAGTAAGAACAATGAAGCAGAAAAATAAAGGTAGTAAAATAGGTATAAAAATAAAAAATCTAAAAGACGAAAATAAAAAATAAATACATACTTATGTGTACCTATATATTACTTATGCACAAAGATAAATACCTTTATGTTAACTGTTATATCATTGACTATATATAAGCGTTAAGCGTGAAAAATTTGATTCTGTATTATATCTGATTTGTGATCGCTATCCCAGCGCAAATGCCCTGAATCTCACAAATACATCCAGATAGGTATTTACGTCCTCTATCACGACAAAAAAAATGGGGTTTTCGAGAAAAATGCACTTCTCTAAAAAGTGCATTTTTCAGTAAAAAGTGCATAACTCGTGCATTTTTTTTTTTAAATAACATAAAGGACGTGAAAAAATGCTCAAAACTGAGTGAAATTATGTGTTACACGATTAAAAGCTTAAAAAAACTGGTGAAACAGTAGCCGTTTGAAAATTACATTGAAAATTTTTTTTTCTAAGTAAGAATTTTCTCGGAATTTTTCGGCATCGCTGAACGCATGAAACTTTTATAAAACAAAAAAATACGTGTCAAATAAATTTTTGTAGAATATCAATATTTTTATTTCAACATGATAGGTGACATAGGCATACGCGGATCACCTGATTTGAGATGGATTCAGCCATACGACAAATATTTTAATTATCAACTTCCATAAATTATCGTTTGTAATGGGCATTTTAATTTTTAATGGAACCGTGTTATTTGGAATCTACAAAAATATATACCACTGAAATGAATAGTCACTAATCTATATTTTCGTGTACATATAACCACTTTTTAAGCTGAAATTTTATTCTAATCTTATATAATACTACTAGGTGATCGACGTAGCAAAAATATCAACACAGATTTTTATTCATTTCCATGAAATACAAACTAGAAAACGCAACTCTATGTTAGTTACTATAATCTATATGTATATCTAGATTAGATACGATAAAGAAAATAATGCATTTGTATTAATGTAATCTCAATTATATCTGTGAATTGTATACGGCCAATTATTGGTACATGGTTTTTTATCGTTGTCGTATGTTTACCTTATAGCTCCTTGAAAAATCATATATCTTAATGAGACAAAGCTTTTTCTATCTTTTTGTAATCTTCTTTTCCTCGTTTTTGTCTAATAAATACTTGCAAAATGAAATTCAATAGAAGAGACATAATTTTTTCAATGAAATTTTTTTAAAATAGCGCATATTCAAGATTAGATTGCCCATGTCTGAAAAAAAGAGCCCATTTCATAGAATTATGAGCACTGGATTTCATTTTTAGATACCAGACATGAACTTTCAAAGCCCTGTTAGAGTCCGTTTCCTAGAGAGTATGCACTTTCCTTATATAAGTTCTCCCATATTATAAAAAGAAAAAAATTTAATCAAATAAAGAAAAGTTAAAAAAAATACACGTTTTCATTCTCAAACTTATAAAAGTTAATGAAAATTCTTACCGTGTAACCATCGTACGTCCAGGAACCAAATTTCATAAAACAGGTTTGCTGGTCGAATGGAAAGTATTCGACATCAATTTCGCAAAAGGATTTGTAGATGGCTGGAGGCTTCCACACCACCTTCCCCGTGTGGTGTAGAATAGCCTTGGTCATAATGGTAACTTCGTAGTTACCATCAGCGCTGCAATAAAAAAGAAAAAAAAAACATTCTCAAACTCATCAATTCATCTCACAATAATCAAAAGACATAATATACAAATTAATTGATAATAAAAATTCTCATCATGCAGCTACAATACAATCACGATTTACCAATAACACAGCGCGTTATATTCGCACAAAAAAACAAAAAGTAGAAGAAAAGAAGAAGAAACAAACAAAAACATAAGTTGTGAAATCCCGAGACACAGTCGAAGCATCCCTCGCACGTGAGACGAGATGAATATATAGCGCAGTAGACAAGCTGCGTCGTTTCGGTGCGCACGCAGGCTGCGCGGAAAATGCAGATTCGCTCCTTCGGGATACAACCGGCTAGATTTATTCCACAGCGTGCGCGCGCGCGACTCTTGGGGTGGAGTTTCGCTCTTTCGCTCGCTCTCTCTCTCTCTCTCTTTCTCCCCCCTGCTGCTATGCCAAGTGCGCGAGCGAGCGGTCGGATCAATGTGTATACGCATATAGCCGAAGTGGCTGGATATTCTTCGAGTTCGTTCCTCTCGTTATATTCGCGCCCTCACTGCTGCTACTCGCGGGAAAATTATTCGATCGTATACCTCGCCCTTCTCATGATGAATAGACGCGCGTATACAAAAACTGTGATCGATGATTCTTCTCTCTCTCTATATATATATATATAGCGAGTAAAATGCCTGATTGAGTGATTGTAAAGTCGGCTGCGGGGATTACACGTCGATTTGCGACTTATAGAAGTAAGAGTGAGACGTCAAGATTAAGGTAGGGATCAGCCGTTGATTAGCCGGTTGCACATTTGACGCCATTCGCGTGCACGCGATCAGTGCGTGAGTACAAGCTTTTGCTGGCACGCGACGTTCGGACATTGTCACGCGTATATAGTAGTATCAAGTTATATACGTAGCCTCGGAAAGCTTAAAGCCCGCGAGGAAACCCCTCAACTTGTACGCTGGGGTTGCGCCCAGCTATATAAGCGTACGCCTCGTCCACGGAGATATTCCCTGAGCTGCCGAGCGAGGTAGCGAACGCCTCAAAGAGGGCTCTTCACTCGAGACAACGAGCTTGAGCGCGCCCTTTTATCGACTCTCTCTCTCTCCCTCCTTCTCCTTCTACTCCTACTTTTGCTTCGCTCTTCTTACCTTGCGCACACAAAGATATCATACCGATAAAAGCTGAATGTCTCGCAAGCGCGCGCTCGGTTACCCTCTCCGCTCTCCACCCCCACCCCCCCAGATCTCTTTTCTCGAGCTCGTTCGCGCTTAGCTCGCGCGCCTTCTTGTTTTCTCAAGCTTTTCGTTCCGAGATGTTTTGTTTTTTCTTTATATATATATATATATATATAGGTAGCTCGTTTCTTTTTTTCACCCCCTCCCTATCGAGAATGTGGCGACGTTCCAGCTGCTCGTTCGTCGCTATGCTTCGACGCGATCATGCGCTGTGTCACGTTGCCAGGGCCAACTTGCTGACAATAGATGCATAGAAAACTGTTTGTACTCTACTCGTCACTTATTCAGATTGGGGAAATTTTAATAACTTCACTTGGAAGTGAGAGATTTTTAAACTGTCGACTCTATCCATCATTCATTGTATGATATCTAAATTGAATTTTGTGGGATTCAGTGTATATATATATATATATATATATATATTCTTGGTCAAAGTTGAATCTCATCCTATGACCCGAACCACAAACGGACGTTAGTTGCGCATCAAGCACAGAATCGTCGGGAGTATGGCGTTTCAACTGCGAACTCGCGTTCGACTTCCGCGACGTTGTCCGGCTCCGACCAAGCAGTTAAGCCCGACGCGAACGTGAAAGCAGAGTTGCTCGTATACGCAAGCGGTGAAGGCGATATATCTATATATATATATATATATATATATATATCTATATATATTCGAGAGAGAGAGAGAGAGAGAGAGAGACGACGAA
>JAYJLV010000001.1:19635103-19654667 GCA_036873485.1 Torymus texanus | reverse complement strand
GGGCACTCCCTCCGCCACGTGCGCTCGGCCAGCGCCCAGCACCCACGCCCAGAGACGCGCGCGCGCGGGCCAGCGGCCTGGGCCCGGAGTAACCACCTGCGCGGCCGGGGGCGCGCCGCGCGCACGCGCACTGGGCTATCGATCGGCCGGGCCGGGGCGGCGGGCGCCACGGCGTCAGTGCTCCGGCGGGCGCGCGCGCGAGCGAACACTGCGCCGATGCTGCGCGCCGCGCGACTGCAGCCGCCGAGGGGCTGACGGCCGAGGAGGATGCTGCTGCGCTCGATACTGGCGGCGGCCGCGCTGCTGGCCGCCTGCCTGGCCAACCCGGACGCGAAGCGGCTCTACGACGACCTGCTGTCCAACTACAACCGGCTGATCCGGCCCGTCTCGCACAACAACGACACGGTGGTGGTGAAGCTGGGCCTGCGGCTGTCGCAGCTCATCGACCTGGTGAGTACGCCGCGCCTGGCTCACGGCTAATGCCCGATCCGCCCCTCTGACTTTCCGCGTGCTTGCAGAATCTCAAGGACCAGATCCTGACGACCAACGTCTGGCTGGAGCACGTAAGTTTTACCCTTCCCGTATATTTAGTTCGCGACTAACGAGGCTCTTTGCGACGGCAGGAGTGGCAGGACCACAAGTTCCGATGGGACCCCTCCGAGTACGGCGGGGTGACGGAGCTCTACGTCCCGAGCGAGCACATCTGGCTGCCGGACATCGTGCTGTATAACAAGTGAGTACCGCCGAGGTTGTAGTGTAGCGCGTACGCGGGGTAATACGAATTTGTTGACACGCGCAGCGCGGACGGCGAGTACGGGGTGACGACCATGACCAAGGCGATCCTGCACCACACGGGCAAGGTGTTGTGGACGCCGCCGGCGATCTTCAAGTCCTCCTGCGAGATCGACGTGCGCTACTTTCCCTTTGACCAGCAGACCTGCTTCATGAAGTTCGGCTCCTGGACCTACGACGGCTTCCAGATCGACCTGAAGCACATAAACCAGAGCGCGGGCGATCAGGTGGAGATTGGCATCGACCTGCGCGAGTACTACCCCAGCGTCGAGTGGGACATCCTCGGCGTGCCGGCCGAGCGCCACGAGAAGTACTACCCCTGCTGTCAGGAGCCCTATATCGACATCTTCTTCAACATCACTCTACGTCGCAAGACCCTCTTCTACACGGTGAACCTCATCATCCCCTGCGTGAGCATCTCCTACCTCTCGGTCCTCGCTTTCTACCTGCCCGCCGACTCCGGCGAGAAGATCGCCCTCTGCATCAACATCCTCCTCTCGCAGACCATGTTTTTCCTCCTCATATCCGAAATCATACCTTCGACGTCCCTGGCGTTACCGCTGCTCGGCAAGTATCTCCTCTTCACTATGGTCCTCGTCGGGCTCTCGGTCGTCATCACCATCATCATCTTGAACGTACACTACCGCAAACCCAGCACCCACCGTATGGCGCCCTGGGTGCGGAGTGTCTTCATCCGTCGGCTACCAAAAATACTGCTGATGCGCGTGCCGGACGACCTACTGGATGACCTCGCCGCCCACAAAATCTATGGGCGCAACGTCAAGGTCGGTGGTCAGCACGACAAGCCCTCGAGCAAGTTCAGCGCGGCGGTGGCAGCGGCTGTGCAGCAGTCATCCTCACTGCTGTCCTCACCCGAGTCTATTCGGCATGGTCAACCACGGCTGCCAGGTTGTAACGGGCTGCACCATACGTCTTCGGCTCACAACCGCTTCATCGTAGGTAGCATCGTCAGCAGTATGGCCAACTACAATGGACTGCCGACGGTCATGTCCGGCCTCGACGAGTCCATGAGTGACGTCGCCGCGCGCAAAAAGTATCCTTTCGAACTCGAAAAGGCCCTGCACAACGTCATGTTTATCCAGCATCATATACAGCGACAAGATGAGTTTAATGCGGTCAGTACACACGCTCTTAACTCTACTTATACTCATACAAAGCCACGTGCTCTTTACTTCTACCAACGAGCACGCCCGTGCTGTTAATGACATTCTTTTTCAAATTAGAACATCCAAAAACATCTGTGTCATTGTTTACAGAGTCATACGGCTTTTGATATAAAAATATATACATTCAACTGTAGTAGAAGCCGAAGGCTTATCGCAACTTCGTTATTGGTAAAATTAGTGTCTGGCTAAACTCCGGCTATATCTACTTGTATTTTGCTATGGTGTCGCGCTTGAAGATTTTTTTCCTTCTTTTGTAATGGTTAATTTTCAATCGTCATAGGTTCACTGTATAAAAACTTTTTAACATACAGCATTAATTATACATAATTATGTAATTAATTAACTATTCTTTTATTCTTTTGTAACAAATAATACTCATAGTATTTTACTACAAACATTTTTCGAAAAAAAAAAATAAATTTACATATTACCCCTAATACGAATAGCACGAATAATTTTTATGTAGAGAAAGCATGTGGCCCAAATTAGATTAAATAAATTTTTATTAATTACGAAATTAGAAATGTCGTTTCTATAGGTATAGTAAAAATCGATAATCCTAAAAACTCTGAAATCTCTCGTAAAATGATCGTCTTTACATTGATTTACTTTAATCAATCTACTTTCTTTCCAATAAAGTGAATGTTCAGATCAATATTTAATTCATCAGTTTCAATCAATAAACTAATTAACTCTGTGTATAATTCATTCGATGTATTCGTTTCAATAATTATTGACGTATTGTAAGAAAAGGGTATGTAAATTATAGTTAGCAATAACTTAGTCATAATTGTTTTTACGGATACAGTATTTTCTAGCCATAAGACTGACTTTATTTATTTTTGTATAAATTAATACAAAAAATTAATGTTTATTAGGTTGAGTTCAGTACGAGTAAAAAATGACTTGTGATTTTTTTTTTCCGCTTGACGACACGAGTCATATTTAAGTCGTGCGATATTTCTCATTTTATGACTTCGCGCTGTTTTAAAAATTAATAATATCATCTTATACCATCATTTTCTTATTCTATGTCATACAAATATATTCAACAGCATCCGAATCCGAAAAATTTAATTAATTTTTCATGTATAATTTGGAAAATATAAAAAATTATTGTTTTTTACCATGTTCATCACTAAGACCTGAAGGTTGAAAAAGCTTTTACAATGCCAGTGATGAACCTGTTAACAGGATAACAAGTACTTTTAAGAAGCTTTAACATATTCCATCCGAACTTTTAGTAATAACAAATTATTTTTGCATGATAAAAACTCCAGTATATTTTTATGATAATAGTAATTAAATATCCCAAATCAGACATGCTTTTATATACAAAATTATATTTTTTCGGAAAAAATCAGACTAGAACGAATTATTCATAATGATTAATTATTCATAAGATTTATAATTCATAAATTTTTCATGCAATTGCTATGAATATCAACTAATTTTTTGCATTAACGATTTTTTTGTACTGTACATATAGTGTTTCATAGATAAGTAACGCGACTTAAAACTTATGAATAACTTAATGAATCTGAAAAACAATGGATAAATCTTATTTTTCCTCCTAATTGATGATATTTAATGAAAACAATTACTGATTTGAAAAACTTTGTTGCTTTTTTCATAAAAATATATTTACCAGATATTTATTGTAATAAATTGCATGGGAGTAAGGAAATAAAAGTGATATAAAATTGATGTTGGAAATGCAGGAGGATCAAGATTGGGGCTTCGTAGCAATGGTACTCGACAGACTCTTTCTCTGGATCTTCGGCATTGCATCGTTGGTTGGCACATGTACAATTCTCATGGAGGCTCCTGCACTTTACGACGACACGAAGCCCATCGACATGAAATTGTCGTCGGTGGCGAAACAAATGTTTCAGTCGAAGAATCAACTTGACAATTTGCTGCCGCATTAGGATTTTTTCGCCCTCCTGCCTCACTACAACGATGCTCGCACATTTCCTACCTTGGAATTGACTTTCGCCGATTTTATCCATGTTTTTTTTCCTTTACACCACGAATACAATGGCCAAATCAAACAGTTGCGTCGACTCGTAGAGGCGAACTATTGCTCGATTGATCTCAAATCAAAGCAGCCGATTTCATACGAAAAGACTTCATTGTAAATCTTTTACTACATGTATACTCAATGTACTCGATGAACATTTTCTCAACTCAATGGAATTTATATAACGCCGAGAAACTGCGAAGATAGAATATTCGACGATGGTCTCGCGGAATCATATTATATACAAGCGCGTTTAAGCACTGCCTACACAATCAACACTCGATCTCTGTATATAAAAAATTTTTATAAAGTAATTCATTAGTCGTTTAAGCGTTGTTGAAAACCATCGTGTTTTAAATGAAATTTACTTTTTTTTTTTATTTTTTACTTTTAATGAATATTAAATTGTAAAGTGTCTGCATTTCCTTTTACGTAATTAATTACTTGCAGCTTTTTATTTGAGTATCAGCTAAACAATAATGCAAATTTATAAATAATTGGATTAAAAATATCAAGTTAATGAGTACATCTCTTGATTGAGCAAGTGTTTTCTGAACACTTAATATATGAAAATAGATAAATAGTTTATTCAAAGTGAAAGCATTGCATATATTTACATGATTTAATACAATAGTTTAGTTTTTAGTATGCTAAACTATAGTATTTTCAACATAATAAACAGTAAAATTTATTTTTTAACTACATTTAATTAGAAAGATATTAGAATATTTGAATTTTGTTATTTTCTGAAATAAATTTGAGAAACCCTACAAAAATATGCGTCAAATAAATAAAGGAACATCAATTAAATCTAATTGTTTCACCATAATAATATGCATGTTTATAAAAAGAAAATTCGTTAATTTTGTAAAGCCGGAAAATTATTTTTAGATTCAGAAAATCAAGGCTGAGTGTACTATAGATTGAGTCTTAAATGTACTTAAGAAAATGCTTGAATTGAATAGGGCTCGTCGAATGCTGTTATTAAAAATATTATATCATGCTATTGACTGGAATATTTTGTAAACACTTATATATTACATATAGTCTTTTTATACTATATGTATAACGATCTCATTTTATTTGTTTTATTTAGAAATGATCTTGTTGAACTGTATAAGGTAATTGTAACAACTGATATCGTGATAGTTAAGCTATTTAGTCGGATCTCATTTCTTGTTGTAAGTAATCTATAAATTTATAACAATTGTAAATACAAGGATAAAATAAACGCGATTGCATCTATTGCTATCATTAAATTGATCCAAATAATCTGTAATGGAAAATCACATCCGAACTGTGCTCTAATAAAAAGATTTTTATAAATCATATAATCTAAAAGCCATGGATCTTATAACAATCGAATGGGTAACATTTTTAGTTCTATAAGTCACGTATTACAATAGTAGACCATGGCTTTGAGAATTTTCAGATTTGTAGAGGCTACATATGGATAAAATTTCGATATCTGCTGATATTAAAAAATTAGAATTTCTTTTATTTAGAAGAGTTCAATTTTCTTTGATTTACCATTATACTTTTTTATATTTTACCAATTTCTTTATGCAAATTATTTTAAACGATAATCGATAAAATGTAATGTATGTGAAATAGAAATCAGAAAAGAATGTAATCTAATAAAAAGATTTTTTTTTGTTAAAATTATATGTTAGCATCAACTTAAATTCAATACTATATGGACAAATTTCCATAAAAATATATTATTACAAGTAAATAAATAAAGTTAATAACAAACGCGTTTCTAAGATTGATAAGAAGCACATTTTTACATAATAATTTATGCACGTGCATATTTTACTTTAAAATTTAGTAATTAAAAGACGAAAGCAAAGATCAAAATATTGCTAATGGTACAAAAATCTATTCTTTTTTTTGAGTTCATTTTATTAATGCTAAATTTGTATAGATATGTTAGACATTTTGATATTTTGAATTTATTTCGAGACATAAAATTAGCCGTAAATTCTATTCTCAAAGCAGAATGCGGTTATTCATTATTATTTTTTGTGATTTCTGATTTCTCATTAACGCTATTTAAAATAATAAATTGATGATATGCGTAGAATTTAAATTACGCTATAAATTTTATGAATGTTAATTATCATAAACTTAAAGTCTTTCCATAGACTTGTCTTGTTCTAAAAAGTCTTTCCTTTCTATTTTAGAAAGATTTTCAAGGCTTTCTGTGTGCCAAAATGACCATCTTCCAATAATTTAATTCTTCTTATCGTTATATAAGAATTAATTATTTACCTATTTACATTTATTTGTTAATTTGAATATCTCTTGTAACCTGTACAATAAATAATAGCATTTAAATTGATACCAAAGGAAAGGAGATTATTGTCGAAAGAATTTGCAACTGACCAATCAAGATTATTTAAAGATCTAAATTATGTATTAAATTCTTGATTTAACCAATGTCTGCCGATGATCGCTTTTCTTAGTATCAAGTATCAGAAGCTATAGCAACTAATAAAATTCTGTGGTAAGAATTAGAAAAACGATATTACGGTAAAATTATTAAAAGAATTTTGAAAGATAATAATACAAATGATAGTTTTTAAAGCATTGTGAATTATTAAAACATGGTACAGCACGGAAAATATGCTTTGTAATTGTCATAAGTTAATGATAAATTGTGTGGATAAAGTTGTTTGTGAAATGTTGATATGAAATAAAAATTCCTTTTTCTATTCTGTGGTGAAAAATTTATTTTTATTTTTGTCACTAAATATAACTTATACTATAATAACTATAATTAGAAAAAAACGCATTTTTACAAAAAAATGTAAAATATATTAATTATAAAATAAAATAATGCATATCAAATGCAATGGTTGAGTTTTGTATATCATTATCCCTTGATACTTCACCAGAAATCATTAAAATGTTGGCAAAGAAAAAACTAAATGTAAACTTTGTACTTAACAATTAAAGAGGTCTATTAGTTATTAACAATGTAAAACGCTCATGTCTTAATTTGCTTTATTTTTAAATGAAAAAATAATATGTATATAATATATGTAAACATAACTTTGAGCTTTGTTTTTTATCGCACTATACATATATGTATATATATAGTTCTTAATTGTAATAAATATATTCTCAAGTCATTGTAACTTTATTGGCAGATCTCAAAAAATCAGACTAGATATGCTATCTTTAATGTGTGAATTTTTGAGCTTTTTGATAACGGCGAAATTTTTTAAAACGGTTCCTAACAAAGCTTGTTTAAAAGCAAATACATGGAAGATAATATTTGGTAACCATGTACCTAATTAGTTATAACATTTAGACGTTACTCCACATTTAGATGATTTCATTTTGCAACATTTTTATGCAATACTAATTATAAATTTTTCGCAACTATTATAAATAAACAAATACTGGTAGAAAAGTAATAAACTCCTATTTTCGTAGCAAATATACATAATAAAAAATACGAAATTTTTCATTTTTAGAATTATATGAAAAATAACTACTTGAGAGGATAACGAGAAAAAATATATATTCGTAGCAATATTAGGTAAGATCAAAGAGTATAGTAGAAATGAGTTGCCTTATTTACAGCTAGTCTTGGCTAAAGCTCAATTTCAATCCCCTAAAACTCGCAAAAACTTGCGATCCAGGCCCAAATAGTTTTTCTTGCATCTCAAATAATTTTAATCAGTAACGTACGACCACTGAGGTACGTATTTTCGTATTTTAAATCAAAGATTTCGAGTAATAGAATCAACCCTTCCACGTGCCAATGTACGCTTTGCAGTTCGGACAAAAGTGATGAACGCTTAAGAAGGCGCTCAAACAGTATGGCAGACACGAGCACAAACAGCACCTGAAACAATGTTGCTTTCATAAAGATACATGTTTATGATAAATGATATAATTTTTATACAATTGTACATTTCATTTTACAATAGACAAAGCGCCCTACAAATGCCAAATTTTCAAAGAAAAAAGTATATTGAAAAAAAAAAAAAACTTACCCTAATAAGCAAAGTACAATGCAACACACGTGGGCACTTGGTTGGTGATCGGACATCGTTGTAGTTTTGATATCAGCATGACACGAAGGGCATGACATTTTAATGGGATGAGGGCCCAACGACAGAGTAACATGCTGATGAACGACTCGAACTTCTGGTGCCTGTGTCAGACTTGTGTGCTGCGACGGAAGCGGCATTTGTGCGGTTGGTGGTGCGTCTTTAAAAAAAAAATACAATATTTTCCTTTAGCACGAAACAAATCAGACAATAACATGCAGTAAAAAAAACAGTTAAAACATAGAACAATGCTGTATAATTACATGGCGATGGCATAGGCATTGGAACTCCTGTAACTGGGTAAGGTGGTGCGCCTGGGACGGACGATGTCATCTGCATTCCTGGCGCAACTCCTGGAATCGATGGCCCCGTAAGGCCGACAGCCTCCTCGTACGATGGCGGCGCTGTTGGTAGGGGCCCGGGGGCTTGGTTTCCACCAGATGAACTAGCCATTTGTCCTTTTTCCATTTGATAAACTTCTAACTAAAAAATCTAACTACCTGGAAAATAAGAAGAAATTTTAGATTTAAGGTTAAACTATGACATCGGGTACCGAGTTTTTGTGTAATAATGCTATTATTTCTAGACTTTTAAATAACAATGGTTTCTAAGTCAGCGGTAATGTTTCGGAAACATGATTTATAAAATGTGAAAGTAGCGAATTTCATAGAAATTATTTATTAAGAAAACGAAATTTAATTTACAACAAGCAGGTAATATCGTATACTAGTATGGTATAACAGTTTGATAATTGAAAAGATTACATCAGAAATCCTTAATTTTTGAAGTAAATAAAACATTATTATAAAGATTTCTCCTTACATTGTAAATTATATTGGAATGAAAATTATATTATCAATAGAAACTAGTTTCTCCAATAAAAATAAAAGGTTATTTATTTATATATTTTATTGGTTCTGGTTTTTAAGTACATCGTAATTTTATCCACAAAAGGATAAAATTTAATTGAAAAATAACTTGACAACCATAATGATGAAATTACGAAACGTATTATAAAAACTCAATGAGAACGATTTAACATAAAAATGAAAATGTTTTGGGAAATAGCAGTTACTTTCTCTTTCATTTTCTGAAGAACGTATAAGTTTTAGTCAACAGTCACTATACTACTTGTATACTATTTTAAACGATGACGTTGAAACACGGGGCCTTATATTTTTTTTTTAATGATTGCATAAATATTAACATCGAAAAGGCAAAGGAATAAGTAATGCAAGAAGCATCGTAGGTATTGCAGGAAAAAGACGACTGAAGTCATTAGAAGCGAAAGCAGCTCGACGATGTCGTTTTGGTCTATTCTCTTCCTTGTGTCCCCAAGATCGCGAATAGTGAAAGTTGCCTAAGCGCGGCGGAAGTTAAGTAATGAAAAAGTCGCGATAGTTCTCGCGTCGAAAAATCCACAGGTATCGTATATAAACGCACACGTAGCAAAAAAAGTTGGAAAGTAGGCGTGGAAAGCAGCAGCGGCATCAAAGTTTATTATAACATTATAACGACTTATTATTGAAAACACGTAATTACAATATATAGGTATATGAAAATGCGACGATGAGCGATAAAGAATAGCCAATTAAAAGCCGAACGTTTATATTAGGTGCACATATCATATAGCACACGTGAACGCAAACGACAATTATTGAAGCGTCGGTTGACGTATTGCGAAAGCAGATCACGTATTATATACCGTCGAGCCGTAATCTCACTGAATCAATTAAGAATGGTGGCAAGCACTATATATATAAAAGCGATACTTCGTAGATTATCGGAGGCGATTAACCATGGCGGACACTCGACTCATCGTTCTGGAAAAACTATATATACAATTATACGGATTTGGATTGAAGAAAATATTGCGTTATACTTCTCACAAAAATCGAGGCTTATCTTATCGGCTCCGTGTGCTCGCTGTATATACTCGAAAGGTTCTATATAAATGACGCGCGCACGCGGGGAGATGCGCGCGGCTCTGCGTCACTCACCGTTTTAGCAAGTGCACACATACATATACACGTATATACACACAGTATAGATAGATACAGTAATGCAGGCTTAATTGTGGCTATGTACGCTCTAGAGACAATTTATAGACGAAACCGACGAACGAAGGCTCCGCACATTTTTACGTATTCTTCCTTTACCAGTTAACGGCTGTTTATTCGCCGAGATGTCGCAAAAACGTTTTATCTTTGCGTAACGCTTTCAAACACTTATTTGAACGCACTAGACTCAATAACATCTTCTCTCATATTTTCTTTTTTTTTCTTTCGCTCCTCATGCATACACATGCACTGATTACTCCGCTCATGCGATATTATTCGTCTATACGATTAATGTAACGCGAATGAAATGATTATCATTGGAGAAGTAAATTCAACTTTTCATATGAAAATACAAGTCAGATAAGAAAAAAAACGTCACTCGATGCATATAAGTGTATACGGGTGAGATAGCAGCGTTATTAATCAATAACCCCAATTGCCGAATACTCGAAGAGGTACATTTTGAATGGAAAAAAAAAGTTCTGTCCGTGGTTTATCAGGAGGTTAGGATAAGAATACGATTGTCGAGAGCGACACATTCACTCGCGTGTAATTCTTGTATTATAATTTTCTTCCAGGAGTCAAAGCAAAGCAATTTCAACGTGTTATATATAGCAAAGCAGCGGTATATTATAGCTGTTTTTCACGTGAATTTCAAAGGTAATGGTGTATGAGAGAGAGAGAGAGAGAGAGAGAGAGATATTACGAGAAAAATAAATATCTACGTCGACAGAGAAAAAAACGTGAATCCTCGAAAGCAAGGTCATGTCAGATGGAAAAATTGAAAGAGCTACGCGCGAGAATGCTAATCAATTGAGTTTATGACGACGTGAGCACGTGCAGGTGTTCGCGAGTAAATTAACAAACTGCACCTCTTGTATATATAACAACACGTATACGTGTAGAGGAACACACGCACACACACACACGAACACACACCGATATATTTACATATGTAGGAGAAAAAAGAAATGCACGTTGCGACACATGAGGCGAATGGCGAGAAAGTATAGCGAGTCGAAATTGAACACGGATCAGTCGATCATTCGTCACTGCACTCACATGAAAATGTGTATAAGCGATATTTCCCCTTGCACTACTTACACTCGTGTTGTTCCATAAAAATTGGATGAACTTGCTGGAAACTGGTATAGATTACTCTTGCATCGTTGCACGTATTTGCATTCCCGATGGAAAAAAAGTATAATGTGTAATGGTTTTACGTACCTTCTTCTTCACTTATAGCCAACTTTCTACCAGTGTGATTGTGTATTAGCAAGAACACAGAGTTATTGGATGAGCGCGGAGATAAAGCAGAAACTAGCGTAAAACAAACTAAAACTACAGGAGAACGATGGAAAGTGGAAGATTGAAACTGTCAAGAAGTGGCAGAAACATGTAAACGACTAGCACAAGCGAACGAGGCGATCCTAAACAGATGTCTCCAGCTTGAGGATCTTTTTTCATAAGTTTATTAGCCATCTGTTGTCAGCAAAACGAACAACGGACATGTCGAATGGATAATAAAGGTTTCTGCTGAGCAGAAGATGGTCAAGTAACACAGCTTTTTATATAAGTTCGAATGGTTATATGTCTAAGAATTTTTGAATTTTTCTTGTTATCACTGCAAATTTTTTTTAGATTAATATTTATATTGTATCACCTATTGCATGAAGATACAGAATTACTGTAATAGCATGTAGATTCATTATTTTTGTGTTAATCTGTATTATTACATTCTACTACTATCTCCACGTACAGCTTAATTTAAATGTCTAATGTTTTTTTAATCGAGGAATTGCTAACACAATGAAATTAGTGAATACTGTTTATTTTCGAACCTTTATTCTACAGTTTTTTTTTCCTTCAGTCGTTGAAATTGAGTAATTTCTAAAATCTTTGAAACTTACGCGTCTTCTTTTTTTATCATTTTTCACATCTGCTGCAACACGAAATTCGTCTTGTAATGTTTGCTATACAAATAGCATCGATAACAGAGACACATGGATCTGAGTATTATTATTATCATCTATATGTGCGTAACATGCGGCCTTGCGATAGCTAGAAATATTCGAGATACACTATAATCTCGCGGTGATATGTTGATGGTATTTATTCTGCATATCAGAATAACCAAACGAAACGCGCGTGCACACTTATTTAAAAAAATGGTTGTTTATTTAAACAGGAGTGATTAACATGCAGTCGAAAGATACATTCTGGAATGTAATATGGAAAACAAAAATGGGCAGGTAGGTTATATGGAGAACAAGGCAGACGAAAAGAAGGATATATAAATAGTGCGCGTCGGGAGCGAGATCAACTGCGTGTTTGGATTGTGTTGGAGGCCGCACGCGCGGACGGCACAACTATAGATATACTTAATATATCTCAGCTGGCGCAGCTGTTTACCATACTAACCTCGAAGGTCTCGACACTGACTGAGAGCGAGAGCGGGAGAGAAAAAGAGAGCAGACGGCGGCGACTGACAGCGAGTTCCACTGGTTCTTTTCGGGTCGCTGTTGTTGCGACAGTGACGTCGTCGTCGTCGTCCGGTGATCTTATACACGCATGAATCTCTCGCAGCTGACGGGTCGCGGTTACTATACTGTCTTCCTCGCCCGCACTCCGCACACGAATTTTTCTCGACGACGTCTTGGCCATGACGTAAAACACGCCCTTCGTTCCTATACTTCCTTCAACTCCAGGCTTGGACTGGTAAAAGCTCGCAGAGTGTCACTGCTCCGAAACGTCAATTTTTCTGCCAACACACGGCCCTTCCTCACACCTTTCAACGCCAGGTAAAACAACAGCCTTATTACTATAGGTACGTGTGTCTGCGATGTTACTATGATTCTTATTTACCATTCTATTTGCCCAATCTATGCGTGAACAAAGGCCTTGTGTGCTTTCTGCACCGTCATTCGTGCGTTACGCACTTTTTCCGATTCTCGCGACTACTTAGCTCTATGATGCACCTTATACAGTTTTGTTTTAGATTTTCTTGTAACTATTCATATACTTACTGCAAATTAATTGGTTCTCATTTAAATCGAACATTTAGCGCTAACACGTGTCAATGTTTGCGCATGTTACTTATCTCGTTCTTGTTTTGTATTGTTGTTTTCTTGCCTGATATGTATATCTTCATATTATGTAAGACCAATTGACAAGTTAATAACGCAACATTCATGCCGATTCTATTGCGCTAATCAATGCTCAAATTCGCGCTGTCATTAAATTACTATTGTTCCATATTTACTGCTTCCCATTGTCTCTTTCAAGCCATTATATATTTACATTAGAAAAATGATCCAAATAACTTTTTTGTATTTATACAACTGATAAATAATATATCAATAAAATATCTAGATCACAGATATGATATGATAAATAAAAATCTCTCACTAGTTTTTTAGATATTTCATTGTTAATGCTCAGAATATTTGAACACTTATGTACAATCTATATTACTTAATTTGATCAAATTTTTTAATATTATGTATTATTCAATTAAGTTATTATTTTAGGTGTTGTAACATAATGTATCTGTAAGATGAAAAATGAATGATACTGGGATAAAGCAATATTTTAGACTCAAAGTAGTAGAAAAGAGTAAAGATGAGCAGACATGCAGAAGGCACCCTTGGAACCAACATCCAAATGCCTTCAATGGACAGCAGTTCCATCAAACCTGTCTTTGTGCAGCCTGCTTCAGGTACTTCAAAGCAGACCAACGAAGATGACGTTGTAAGTACAATAAAATAAATAACTATTATTATCTTAAATAATTATTTTCTAAATTATTAAAGATTAAATTTTTTTTAGGGAAAGCAAGAACCAGCAATACCAGAAACACCACAAATTACAGAGATAACAAATACTCAAAGAGTATGGACAAGTCTTGTGGCAGGAGCAGTAGCTGGAGGTGCAGCAAAAACTGCAATTGCACCTCTTGACAGGACAAAAATAAATTTTCAAATATCCCAACAAACTTTTAGTTCAAAAGCTGCATTAAATTTTCTTATTTCTAC
Source organism: Torymus texanus (assembly GCA_036873485.1). Lineage (NCBI taxonomy): Eukaryota > Metazoa > Arthropoda > Insecta > Hymenoptera > Torymidae > Torymus > Torymus texanus. Next base: position 19,640,504 of record JAYJLV010000001.1, on the reverse strand, counting down.
ATACAAAAAAGATGGACTGCTTAGCCTTTGGCGTGGTAATAGTGCTACAATGGTCAGAATTATTCCTTATGCTGCCATTCAATTTACAGCATTTGAACAATGGAAAAGGATACTTAACGTTGATACAGCAGAATCGTAATTATTTTAATATAAATAAAAAACAAGTAGAGTAATTATATACTTTTAGTATAAAAATGTCTTTTTTAGAACTGCACAAAGAAGATTTCTTGCTGGTGCATTGGCAGGAACAACATCACAAGCTATGACCTATCCTTTGGATTTAGCAAGAGCTCAAATGGCAGTTACACTAAAAGATGAATACAGAACTCTTCGTCACGTCTTTTTAACAATTTATCGAAAAGATGGTATTCTAGCTTTTTACCATGGTTTCACTCCAACAATACTTGGTGTAATACCGTATGCAGGTTGCAGCTTCTTCTTTTATGACACATTCAAAAAATTCTTTCTTGGTAAATTTAATAATCAAAACTTAGCTTTATTACTACTTTTTGCTTAGCTTCCAAATTCTCATGAAAAGCGTAATCTCTATTTTATATATCAATCTTAGCTTATACAGCAAATAGCCCTGGTCTTTCTGCAATGTCTGGTCTTGTCTCTGGTGCAGTAGCAGGAGCACTTGGTCAAGCTACCAGTTATCCTTTAGATATAGTTCGCAGAAGAATGCAAACCTCTTCTCTTAAAAATCAACAAAATCTTGGAGTTATTTCAATGACAAAGAAGATATACTCGTAAATATTATTTTTCAATTTTAATAGAATATATAAATTATATACATTATATAAAATATATATTAAACATAATGATATATACTATTTTATTTATAGTGAAGATGGAATCATGTCTTTTTATAAGGGTTTAAGCATGAATTGGATTAAAGGCCCAATTGCAGTTGGAATTAGTTTCGCTACTTACGATCTTATGAAAGATTTACTTCGACAACTAATGTGATAATTAACTGGTTTGTTAAATCAATTGAATGCATTACTATTGCTAGACTCATTGTTATATACAATGACTGTCATTAGGAATCATGTATATATTCTTCATAAGAACTTGCTTAAATAAGAGTTTAATCTCTAGATTGTCAATTTTCAGCTGTACAGTAAAAAAGTCATTTACATATTAATGTCTTTTTTTTATTGAAAACGTATTATCGAGGATAAAACATCTGTTTAGAGTACTTTTACATTTTTTAGCTAAAAAATATAATTTTTAAAATTTGTGCACTTGTTTTTTAAAAGGATCAAATCAGAAATAGAATATTACAACGAAAAAATAAATTGTAAAAATAGAAGTTTGTGTTAAATAGTGATCTTAATACGTCTTTAATTTGTTATAAATATATTTTAAAAATTGTTTATTTTACTTGTCAAAACAATATAGTTATATATATATATATGTTAGTGTACAGAAAAAAATTTTAATTACTCGTTTTATATAAAATAGTTGCATTATAAATGAAAAATTGTTAATTGTGTGTTTGTGCGCATGTGTATAAGCACCTGTAATTATTTGTTAAAATGGTGGCAAAGAATGAAAGTATAGTTTACCTACATAAAATGATAAAAAATTATATAATTTTTTTGACCTTTTTTACTTTTTTTAATGTGTTCAAGATTAACTCAATTTTAACACATTTAACATAGTAATTTTTATCCGAAAATAATAATTACAAAATAAATTTTGTCATTATTTATAGATTAAATCATATGTATACCTTGTATGTATGTTATATAAAACTTCTGTACATCGTACAGTGACGACAATAATAATTTTTATTAATAAAACTTCCATCACAATGTAATATACTTTTATTATAACTAATTTTCGTACTTCAATGTATATGTAATATGCAAGATATAACGTTATTTCTAATAATTTTATGAATTAATTCATAACTATTTTACTAACTTTAATAGGTTCAGTGCAGTATAAATTAATATTTTATGTTCTGCTTTACTATCGTGTATATACATTTCTGAAAATATTGCTTTTACCCAATTTCTAATAAAATAATAAACATGCATTCTTTATATAATTAAATTTTGTAAAATAAAATAGCAAATATTTTCTAGTTCATATAATTCTTTGATTGAGTTTTATGGATAACAATTAAAATTTGGCTTTTTACTTTTCCTTTTGTAATTTACTAAAATTTCATACATTTTAAGCACTAAACCTTTTCATATTAACCAATAAGTCTATAATGTTCCTCTAAAATATGAAACGTATAATATTATTTGTAATGAAAGTAAATATCAAGATAATTTGTTAAAGTTGAGCTTTTGTAATTCGTTTTGATATATTGTATTCACATAGTAAAAATAAAACTATGAAAATATATAAATAACTTAATGTATTTTCATCTTTTTACAAAATCGTCACGTCTTTTCTTTTCGCATACAAAAAACGTTATCAATATACAAAAGTTTTAAAAGATTCTAATTTTAAAAACTATAATTACCTAGAACTTATTAACATACAGATCGTCAAAAGTTTACTGTAAAAATTCAATGTTATTCAAGAGAGTATGAAGTTGAATTAATAATCTTTTTCATCATTCTATAATAGGAATTCATTTTTAATAACTATTTACAAAAAAATCGCTTGTCCGATTGTATTATCATCCTCTTCTGAACTTCATTGAATTAATAAGATACTCTTTTAACATTCTGTATAATATATAATAAACGCTGTTAAAAAGTATTACAATTATTATTTAAGTAATGACTTTTCACTGTAAAAGTCTAATGAAATGTTTGTCATAATACAAATTTTGTAATGCGTCACATTATTTTGGTTTTGTTTCCTGATCATTTACATATCTTATATAAACTTCTCTTTCATCATTACCACCAGCTGGAATTTCAGCTTCGTTGAGATATGAAACTCCTATTGCTAAAACAGAACCATCCTGACTGAAACTAAGTGCAGCAACACCAGCATTGTAACGATGAAATTGACATAATCGTTTCTTATTAAATCCATCCCAAATATTAACATAACCATCTGAGCCACCAGTGGCAAAAGTATTGTATCCAGAATGAAAACTTATTGCATTGACTGGATAAATATGTTCTACATTATTTTCTTTAATTCTGTGGCATTTGAAAGCATACTTTTTCTTTTGAGCTTCTGGTGTGGTATCCAAGTATTCTACTGCGACTCTTCCTTCAATACTACTTAAGACATATCCCTATAATGCCAATTAAATTTCATTAGTTTCATGAACATTAAGTAAAACAAAAGATAACATTTACCTGTTCATTAGGAAATCCTTTAATACATCTTGTTTGGTACTTTAAACTACTTTCACGTCTTTGGAACATCCCTGCCATATTCCTCAAATCCCATATACAAACTTTTCTTTTAGCTGTACCTACAACAAATTTGTCACCACAGACAGACAGAGCTAAAACAACATCAGGTTGAAGATAACTTCCTACACAAGTTGGAGTTCTTGGATCCCAAAGTTTTACTGCAGCATCCCATCCACCAGTCAAAATAGCATTTACAGCTGCACAATACTCTATCTTTCTAATCGGCTCATCGTGTGTACCCATTACAGTCTCTAAATACAAAGAAAACATAAAATATACATTAATGATTTATTTTAAAAATATAATAATAGTTTGAAATTAGAAAATAAAGATAACAAGTACCTGTATTTGTATTAATATCATACATTTTTAAAGTATTGCCCAATCCTCCACTGTAAGCGTGAACAGCATCCTGTTTAACAAAGTTTAGTAAAACGTGATAATCTTATAAATTATTTATTTATCAAATGAAGATACCTGGAATGCTATATCCAACACTGGAAGATCATGATTATACTTCAATCTCATAGTATTTGTTTGTATGTCATACAAGCGTACTGTACTATCCCATGAGGACACTAACAGAAACTGTGTTGAATTTGGTCCAAATTCAACAGCCGAAATGGCGTCAGTAGGTGGATTTTTAAGTTTAAATTCTGTCCGTGACTCCATGATACTTAAAAGTGTAAAATTAAATAGTTGTAATTGATAGTTATTGATTTTTTGATTGAGTTAATAGAAATCTTAACCTAAAATATATGATACAAATCTTCTCTAAAGTACTTTATTCTTACACGATATATATAAAAACGTCTATATTACAAACTTTACAGCTATAGCATAGATATTCTTTTATAGAGTACGTAAAAAATGAAAAGTATTAAATTCGGATAAAAAATAAACTTTTCCCGGCTTTATTGTCGCATAGCTCCGATACGATATACGAAGCGGTCAGCATAGACTATACACATGGAACTTTGGAGTACGCTATACGTACGCGAGTCGCGAGGACCGCGACTCCGCGAGTCACAACACTGATGACGCTCATGATCACAGCGCCCTCACGCATTCAAATATTTTTAGCTTATTATAATCACATTATAAACATTTTAAATACTTCCTCCATACGTATTAAAGTAATCGAGATCAAAAGGTATTATTATACCTAAACTCTCATCTCAAATTCAATATTTTTTCCTACAGTTTTATTTACTATTAACAAATTCAAGTGACATATATCTATATATACGTAAAGTTAGAAGTGAGTAGGTAAACAAAGGGGCTTCTGCCTCCCACCACCAGTCACCCACCTGCGAGGCTGCGATCCACTCCCCCGCATGACACCCGCAACCTCTGCTCGCGAGATAAATATTACAAAATATAACGCAACAATGCGCGCCAGCGGTGTCAAATTACAGACAGTGGAATGCAACCCTCTTAATGACATATACAAGCGCGTCATCCTCGACATCAAATGCTTATTCCCGAAACACGTATACGCGTGGAGTCTAACGGCAACGGGTTATATGCGAGAGCTATCTCTTCGCACCTTTGCTCTAATAGAGCATTCTAAATAATTTGGCACCTTATCAATAAGGTCATTACGAGCGAGTATATTGCACAATTGTAATAACCCATTGAGATATGTCGCAGTGATCGTGTAGGATGATTGATTAGCATAGTGGTCCCTGTCGCGATATTCTTATCGCTACGATTTTTCGAACGCGAGATTATTTCAATTGCGATCTCCTTATCCCCTTTCTTTCGTATAACTAGCAGAATAAAAAATTATTATATTATTACCCGCGTAAAAATATTATATGAGATCTCATATGAAATCGGTATACGAATTTCAAACATATGAGATCTCATATGAGATCGGTATACGAATTTCAAACATATGAGATCAACATGAGATCTCATGAGATCTCGTGTGCAGTTTTAATTAATTAATAAATAATTTATTTTTAATGTAAAAGTATAAATAAATATTATGTTGTATTGAATATATAGAAGTAGAACGAAATATAATATTAGTATTAGTAAAATGTATTGATAAA